>JAVHLU010000949.1:0-41817 GCA_036785755.1 Colletotrichum ledebouriae
CGTTCCCCCCCCCATATGTCGTTCCCCCCCCCCCCCCCCCCCCTTTCTCCTTGCCGAGATGGGATATTTTACGAACTCTCAATAGCCCATATACCGGTTCCAGTGCCAACGTCGAGAACCTTTTGGGGATTTTCTAGTGGTGCGTTGTGAAGTTTCCCCTCACACAGTTGGACAATCATGGCATGCTTCATGTCTTCGCGCTCTTGTTCGGCATCATCGTTAGGGAATAAGTATCGGCCTTCCTTGAACTTATGATATCGTCTTCTAAACTCGAAGTTGTAGTTACGAACCGAGGAAGACAAAGAGGTTGCACCGATCGAGCTGTTGTCGGTGGCGTAGCCACCGTCATCTCCCGACTCGTCCGCCTCAATCACAGCTGCGGGCGCGGGCTGGTCGACAGCAGGCTCGATTTGATCGTCGGCAGCGGGCTGAGGCCTGTCCGCGGGGGACGCAGGCTGATCACCGGTGGAGGGGGCCGACGTCGCCGCCGGTGTGGTCGAGGGCCTCGGGTCGGTCATCATGAAGCATATGGACTCAATCTTGGTCAAACTGGAGAAGGAAAGAAGGACTGCCGGGACGCAAGTAGAGCAGCGGGTGGTCGTCAGGCCCCTTTTATGAACGCAATGCACGAACCCCGCTTGGTGAGTGAGCTGTTGGGAGTGGAAGTCAAGAACGTCCAACAGCCAACACTTGGCGTTGGACGTGTGGGTGTTTCCCATCGGACTCCACTCCGGCATTGGCATTCACATCCGCGGGGATATGTATTGACTGGAGCACGAACCCTTGTCGTCCATAATTCCTGCGCGTTGAGCAAGTCATCACGCTGATGGTTCTCACTCATGTTGGCCAGTCAAAGCTGACCCATGTGGGTTGAAGACGAGAACCCCCCTGTTATACTTGTTGGTGGTTCAACTTGGACTTGGAGGCCATGCAAAGAAGAGACAAATCAGCCAATAGAATAGCATTTCTTTCATTCATATAAGACCACACTGAGTCCATCGCCGTATCGAATCGTAGATGCAAATGTTGCACAAACAACAAACAATCTTGGTGGCTCGCATCTCGGTGTTTTGCAACTGCTGGCCCAGGAGTCGTGGTGTCCGGTGTTGCGAGACTTTCGGCCGTTACATTTTCTAATGGGAATATGAATGCGCGCAAGCCACGATGTGCGCTGAAACGTTTCCGTGGGCGCAACCTCTCCAGAGTCATTCAAACCAGACGCACAAGAGACCGCGATTTCAGTAAGCGCCCCACTACATACTAAACTCGAATAGGACTTTGTAGCTTGTTTCTCTTCGGCGGCGTTCAAGACCGTTTCTGCCAAGGCGCACTGGCAACCCAACGCGATGGATATAAGATTTATGCCCATGACGAGCGTCCCCCGAAAACTACTCGAAGCGGAGCTTACTTCGGCCACACTCTGCGTTTTCTGCACTTTCGCTCCTCTGAACCCCGGATGACTTCACCGCGCATCGTCCCGGTAACGAACGCCTCACCAACTAAACACAAATGACCGTCTACAACTTACAAAAAAATAATGAAGTTATACTCAGCAGCCAATAATGACCGTCACGCCATCTGTCAGCTGAATGTCTCGTGAGCCTCAGTCTATGTGCCCCTCCCATGCCTATGCCGCCCAGTTAAAGTGGTACAGCGGCGGCAGCATCGGCAGAAAAGCTTTTTCTTGAACATGTCGTCAGCAGAAAAACCTGCGAACATCCGTCCGAACTCACTTGAGCTTACCGATCGGCGGTGAACTTTGTCGGTGGCGACGCACTTCCAAACAGGCCCAACCAAGCTCATCCCTGGATGTCCTGCGCCCAGCAAGCCGGCGTATCAGATCGTGAACATGTTTTCCTCTGGTTGCTGTGAATGATGAGGGATGTGCCACCGGTTACCCAACCAGTGGACCTCGGGCGCCCAGACGTCGCAGCATCGCGAGGGTGAGGCGTCGCCGGACGAGTAGGCGACCTTCCTGGTGGCCGTCTTGAGGCCCTCGATGGTGTTGGACCGGGCGATCTCGACAGTCGCCCAGGTTGTCGAGGGGAGGTAGTAGTAGCCGTCGCCCGACTACGTCAGGAACGGGCTGGAGCCGCCGGGGCGACGGATTGGGTTCGTGAAGGCCGAGGCGGAGGGCAGCAGGGCGATCAGGGACGTTCCAAGCTTAAATTCTGCGGGGATGCGATTTAAGCTCACAGGGGGGTTGTGTGGGATGCGCCGGTGAGCCGGCAGCAGCGAAAGATGTGTGGAGGCGGCCGTGCCGTATGAGAGGATTGGAGCGCTTCGGTCAGACAGGGTGGGATCGAGAAACGGGACGGCGATTCAGTCATGTGAGAATCCAGTTCGTTGGGGCGTCTGGGCTGTTCAGCTAGAGAGATGGGGGATATTTGCAAATGCCATTTCCCCCCGTCCAGCTCCTGGCCCGGTGATGATGGTGACGGGCCGTGCTGTGTTACGGCCGCTACTAACAAGGACCACGAGTCGCTGCGAAAGGACCTACAAAACTACCTACCTAGTTCCAAAGCTGGATTGAAGGAGATGGGAGAGGAGGCACTGACATGCGGATGAATACTTGATGATGTGTTGAGACTAACTCATATTGCTTTTATTATACCTATTTTCTTGCCAGTCAAGGCCATCGCCTGCTGCTTCCTCGTTTCATTATGTCGCTTCATGTTGCGTAGCCGGGGCTGTTTACTCTATATATATATGTATGTGATTAAGTCCCGCTCACTGCCTTCGCAGTCAAAGGTATCACGTTTCCAAAAATAATTGCGCCCATCCTTCTGTCTGGTATCATTCCTTTCGTCGATGGCGGCTTTTTTGTGCCGACAAACTTTGCTGCCGTCAGTCTCGACATTGATACTGGGGGAGGGCATCAGGGTGTTGCTGCGCAGACCCTTTCCTAGATATGGCCCGTGCCAACAACCTCTCGCTGCACCTCCACCTCACCGCTGTCGGCGGTGAACCGTCTCTCCAACACCCATCTTGTCTCGCCTTCGTCTTCTTCCTTGATGTACGAGATGCTGTCTGCGGATCCCTTGTGCTTGTGCCCCATGCCGGGTCTTCGTTGGGGCGTAGGATCGGTCCGGGGCACGAGGTTGGGGTGAACAGCGCTGCCGGGGCTCTTCATCCACAAGCCCGAATGGGAAATGGTGTTCGAAATTGACAGTTCGTCCACCTCGTCGGACTCTATCACTGGTTCGAAAGAAGCGCTGTGGGTGAAGTGCGGCGAGCTCACCACGCCAGGCGTGTTCGTCTGGTTCAGGGGTGGGAGCGGAGGAGCAGGCGATCCAATGGTGGTAGGCACGGACATGGTCAGCGTAGGCGAGCCAGAAGCGCTTCCCGCGTCAGAGTCCATGTCTCGACTCCTGATTGAAAACGCAGAGTTCTTGCGCGCGTGGCCGTTTTGAATGCCCAATATATTGCTGCCGGGCGCTGCGCCCCATGGCCAGCTCGCGCCGTCCCCCTTCTCTGATCGAGGCGACCCTTCTCGACTCGAGACCAAGCTGGCCTGCGAACCACCCCACGCCCTGGAGCGCAGCTTCATCAGCGCTGTGAGGCTTATATTTTCGTCCCCGTCTGCCATCATTGCAAGCTGTGCAAGCCCCGGGCTCTGGAGACTTGAAGGGCCAGATCCGATACCAGGCGGGATGCCGAGGCTCATGATCGAATTACGGTTGGAGTACTCGGATCGCTCAGTGATGGGCGTCAAATTAGGCTCGCGCGAGATCAAGCGGCCGGACTTGCTTCTAGAAACATCAGATGGCCCGAAGAAACCCCCGTTGGCGTATTCGAACGGCTTCTCATCCGATCCACTCGAGCTGTCTCTGCTGTGACGGCTTCCCTCCACTGGGGCTGAGTAGAAACCAAATTCTTGACCGTACCAGCCGTCTTGATCGTTGGCAAGGGCACTAGCGTTTGCTTCCGCAATGAAGTCGTCGTAGTCGAAATCGTTATCCTCTAGATCGTCGCGGAATCCGTAGTCGTCGTAATCGTCAAATTCGTTGTCGTTGTCGTCTTGCGGTGGCATGCTGTCGGATGGTTCGTCCCCAGTCGACCTGATCTCAATTGGTGGGGGTGACGAATCCCGCCTGAACTTGCCGTTGGCGGCAGCTTCACATGCAGCCGCTGCAAGGGCAGCTTGATAGGCCTCCATCTTGTCCTGCTCTCCATTCGAGAAGCTTGATGTCATGGCCGACGGCGCTTCGTCTTGCCTTAATGTGTCACTTTGTCTCTTGGGGCCTTGCGCAGACAAAGTTGGCATGTCGACGGTGAGTGATGTGTGTGCAGTCGACTGGGAGACGTTGGAGTGAGCTGAGTGACGCGATGTGCTGTCAGAAACTCTCTTGTTACTCTGAGGAGCGCCTTCTTGACTAGAGGTATCGTGATCGGCGGTTTCTGTGGCTCTCGCTTCTTCAGTGGTGGCGTTGGCTGCAGCGCGGGCAGCTTGGAATTTCGCAAACACGCCGGGTAGGGGCCGGCCGTATCGATCAGTATCTTCCAAATCAAAAATGGACTCGTCGAAGGCTGAGCCATCGCCTTCACCGGCAAAGTCGAGTTCATCTAACAGGCCATTGTCGAAGTAGAGATCATCCTGATTGGGTGGTGGGGGAGGCAACTCGGCAGGGGAGACTTGTGGATTTTGAGAGTCTGCTTGCTCCTGTTGTGTCTGATCCTGCTGTTCGTGTTCGTGCAGCATCTGCTGCTGCTGCTGCTGCTGCTGCTGCTGCTGTTCGTTGGCCTCCAGTCCCTGAATTGGTATTGCAGACGCGGAGTCGCGCGCTGCTGGCTCCGGAGTTGGCTCATTACGCCAGTCTGGCGACAGACTCGGGTTCAGATCTGGCGTGTGTCTGGATACCGCGAAGCCGATCACTCTTCCTTCAGCGTCCCTTGGTGTCAAGGCTAAGCCTGCGGTGTGCGGGCTCGCCAAAGTAGATGCGGGGTTCGACCGCTGGAAGACGAAGCCAGCAAAATTCTCCTGATCGTTATCAGGGTCCAGTTCGCCGTCATCGTCAGCTTCGATTTCCACTTCCGGAACGACGTCCAATCCTAAGGGATCTGTCCCGCCCGCATCAAAATCCTCCTCGCCGTCGAGACCGAGAGCATCTGTACCGCCGGCGTCAAAATCCTCTTCATACGGATAATCGTTGTCAAAGTCATTGCTCATGGGAATCGGCTCCTCGAAGCCGTCGTCTTCCATCATGGCATCGCAGTCAAAGTCGTCGTCGAAATCGTCGAATCTAGAGTCGCGGTTGGGCACTGGCGGGTCGGACGTCTTTCTCTCCAGCTCGCGCTGACGATGGCGCTCTTCGAGCAACTTCTCCTGCTTCGCCGCCCCCACCATATCGAAGCTGAACCTGGAAGACGTGCTCTTCATGTGCCGCGGTACGGAGGACAGCATTTCCGCGCCAGATACAGAAGCGTTCCTGGAGCGATTCGTCCTCGTGGATGGTGTTGCCTTGGACAAGACTGATGCTGCGCTGACAGAAAGCTTCTTGGAGACAAAAGAGACAGAGCGCGACGAGGTTGCGGTGGGGGCGGGTTTGGAAGGCACATCGGGCAAAGGTTTGGAGTCGAGGCTCAGACTGCTCCTCGCCTTCGTAGAGGCAACACTGCTGGATCCCGCGACTGTTTGGGAATTGACACTAGCGGACCCCGAGCGAACAGAGTCCGAAGCATTGCTGGCGTTTCTCCCGTATTGGGAGGACGATGCGGCACTCTCTCTGGATGTAGTCTTGCCCAAATCCAACTTCTCCTCGGGTATGGGCGGCTGTGGTTTCGCTGTCGGGGCCGCAGTAGGCGTCGAGTGGTCGGTGTTGGGCATGCTTCTTCTCGATCGAGGAGCGCTGAAGTCGTGAACCCGCGTGCCTCTGATACGGGGATCGTAGGACGGCTCCCCCAGCCTGTTCCCGCCGAGGGGGAGGTGAGATAAGTCGGGTGCATTTTGGCTCGCTTTCCTCCGCATGAGCAGCGTTGACATGGGATTTTTCAGGAAAGGCAGACCTTTCCTGCCCTTGGGGGCCTCGGAGGCGTGGCTCGACATGCGGAGGTTGGTCGGTTCGCTCGACAGTCTCGTTCCGACGGGTCTTCGTCCGGTCGGTGCATAGTTCTGGGCCGGCGGCTCGCTCTGGCTCTGGCTCTGGCTCTGGCTTGGGCTCGAGCTGAGATGGTGGTGTTGCAGGTCGGTGGGTGTCGCGAAGGAGCTGCTGGATTTTGACGTCTTCGTGGGTTGGGGTGGGGGTCTCGTTGGAGGGGCGGTATTTATTGGCGGGGGCGGTGCGGGTTTCGATGATCTGGAGAATTGAGTTTCGTGGCTGCCGTGGTCGACGGCGGTTGTGCCAGCCGAATCCGGCGATTGCGCCGCCATCTGCTGCTGCTGCTGTAGTTGTTGTTCGTGTTCGCGCTGCTGCTGCTGGAGCTTTTGGAGTTGTTGCAGTTGTCGCCGGTCCAGTTGCTTGCGCAGGGCCACACCACCGACAAAGCCGGACTGGGCGTTGTACGGAGAGCGCACTTGGGGCGGCGGCGGCGTCGACTCGGACTTCTGGGTGTATGTCTCTTGCGGCACTTTCGTGTCGATGGTCGGTCGGTCGAGGGGTGACACGGAGCCGGACGAGGACGAGGTAACCCGAGCGATGGGGGGCAGGGTTGGGGGCAGCGAGGAATTCGTCGTGGCAGACGGCGACCGGGCGTCTGGGCTTAAGGCGGCATCTTGAATGAAGGGAGACTGCTGAGAAAGCGAAGCGTCCCAGGGAGCGGTGGCGGAGGGTTGATCGGGGTTTGGCGAAGCGGGATTCGACTGGCCGCGTCGATGGAATCGTAGATGGGAGAGCATCGCGGGATTGATAGCGGCGGGATGGATGGTTGGATCAAGTATGATGCAAACCAGTCCAGTCCAAAGGCGCAGGGGTGGCGGGTAGTCGCAGCAGAATAGGAAGTAATTGCGATAGTGACGAGACAAGAAGGGGAGATGGTGAGCAAAGGGCGCGCAGTCAAGGGATCGCAAGGCACCGCGGAAGCTGGTGGGAGGGAGGGAAAAGGACCAGAAGATGGGCGTGCGGCGTGCGGCGTGCGGCGTGTGGTCGACGTCAACAGCGTCAATCTTCAGCCTCCTGTGTGAGACGCGGTCATCTCCTTGCAGGGCGCGGCGCAGTCATAATTTGTCGCGCGTAGTCTGTTCGAGGAGTCGACGTTGGTGGTGGGTGGTTGTGTTGGTGCGCAGGTGTCAGATGGAGAGAGATTGTGCGGGCGACGACGTTGGGTTGGGACGTTTTCGGGGGTGAGATGCTCTACCTAGGAGACTGTCGCATTGCAGATGTTGGCGGCTACCTGGGCCATGTGCGCATTCGCATTGGCTGACAGGTAACAGCAAAAGAAGGAAAAAGAGCAGCTGCAAGCAGTAACAGCAGTACATGGGCGTCAGAGCGAGGAGGCAGACAGATGCAATGCTACGCAATTCCCAACTTTGAGCTTTTTTCTTCCGTGGCCTCGGCAATTGAGATTTACTGAAAAGTAAGATGAGGTAAATAGACGTCAGTGAAGACGAAGAATTAAGCTCTTGGAAAAGACGCGTTCGCTATCGGCTTCACTTGCTGAAGCTCTTTCCTTGGCCTTATTACAAGGTGGTATTGGGCGACATGCTGTTGCGTGGAAGAACCTTGCGGATGGGTGAACTGTCTCTTCATAACCTCTACCTGCCAGAGTTACCTCGGACTACCTTCGGGCTGCAGTGAGCGGATGTCAGTCGCGTCATCTTGTCCGGGCTAATTCATTACCTTCCGTGCCTGGGCTGCTGCATCCTGCACGACCTCGGGGACCTTACACTAGATCAGCAAGCTCCTGCCCACCAAGTTCTGCCTAAGGAAGCAAGTGTCAACATAAGATGGTACTTTCAAGTACTCTGTAACTGCCCTAGGCCGCCAGTTTCCCCCCTGGGGCAACCTGGAGTAATCACACCAGAAACGCTACGAAGCAGCTCTGATTGGACCATCCACCGGGTCCCAATATGTGGTACCGGTGCCACACTATGGTGGGGTGAGACATCTATAATATAAGTTCCTTATATTGCTAATCTACTTAGCGAGGACCCCCTTATATAGGGTCGTTAGGCAGCGTAGTATAGCAATTTACCCCCTATAAAACAAAAGAAAATAGTATTATCCTTAATACTACTGTTCGAGCCCTAATTATTATACTTATAAACTTTATAGTAACTATTACAAAGCTATTATAAATTATTAAATTCTATTGAGCTCGGAATTACGCCGCAGCCCCTTCGCAAAAAGACTACAATAAATTCACCTAGTTTGCAGGTATAATTCGGGAAATACTATATAGGTATTTTAACTTATACCCTCTACTAGTTAAGGAAAATAATATAGGAACCCTATATATTCCTACTACTCGCAAGCAAACCCTCTAAATATTATAAAGTTAGATACGCGCTATACTAGGGCTAATTATATTAGAGCTAAACGGGCTACTAAGGCTCTTATAGCCTAGAAAAGCTACTATATAAGATAACTCCTTAACCTAAAAGGTCGACCTTCTAGTAAGATACTAAAGGTAAATATTATTATATAAGAGGTAACTCCTTAACTAGAGAGGTCTTTCCTAAGAGGTTCTTATAGCTAGAAGTATAAGAAGCTCTACTTCTATAAGCAGGGCCTTATACCTCTCCCTTATCCTTATCTTTATCTAACTTATAATAAATCCTTAACTATATTAGCACTAGACCCTATATATAAATACGCTAAGCCCGAGCGAGATATACCCTTTAATATAAATAATATAGAGGGGATTACTAGAGAGTTTAGCCTTAATATAATTAATAAAACCTACTCTTTTATTAACTACTCTACTATATATAGAGAGCGTATTATTAGTATAGCCCTTAAGAGGGCTTACCTTAATACCCCTATAAGGGACTCTATAAGGCGCGATAGTATTAGAGCTAAGTAAGTAAACTTAGTAGTAGAAGTTCGGTAGGTTATTATATACCCTATAGAGTAGCCCTTCTTTAAGCAGGTCCTCTATATTACTAAGGTAAAAGTAGCTTAGGTAGCCTAGGCGAATATTAATAAGTACGGCTTATACTAACTACTTTAATATAGAGAGAGCGTTACTAATAATAGTATAGCTAGCGGATAAAGCGGTAATAGAGGTAGTATTTAATAGTAGCACGGGTAGTATATAAGAGGAAAAGTCGATAGTTTTATAATCTATTAAATAATTAAAAACTACGTTATTATTAATATAAAGTTAAAGATCATAAGGCTATCTAGTATAATAAGTATATATAAGTATAGCTATAGTTAGGAGAGTTATAATCACGTAACTAAAGGCTATATATTATTAGGAGGCGCGGAGTTAGAAGGTCTGTTGCACTTAAGCAGGTAAAATCACTATGTAGTGGCCAGAGGCTGCTATTATAAATTATTAAATTCTATTATAAGCCTTCTTTATCCTATCTTAAGCTCCTCTATTATATTATATCATAAGGTAAAATAACTTCTAAAGAATAATAATATACTAAAATTATTAAAAAGGCGTATATATTATTTTAAATCTATATAAACTATCGTCTTATCGGTTAGGTAGGTATTAGGGTTAGGATATTATCTATATTATCGTGGTTATAAGTTTTTTCTATAATTAGCGCGATATTTATAACTATTATTAGCTAGACTAGTATTAATCCTATAGTTAGGATATTTATCTCTGCGTTACTAGTGGTATTATTAAATAATATATTAGTAGCTGCGTCTTTTATTCTAATTAAGTTATTAAGTAATATACTAGTAGCTATATTATTCGTTTTAATTATCTTATTAGTTTTATTATCCTATTCCTAGATTAAATCGTTATTAGAAGAGGGATATATAGCTAATTAGTCCTGCTTTAGGTGAAAAAGGGGATAAGGGTTAGGTTAGTTATATATACGTCTAACTTATTATAATATTAGTAGGTTATTATAAAGAGGTCTAGCTCTAATAGACTTAGGTAGAGTAAATATATCTTATACTATCTAATAGTATTCTCTAGACTATTTTCCTTTAGATAGTAACTTACCCGTATAAATTACTACTAAGATATAGATATTAGTAAAGGTTAAGTTAGATTACTATTTTAAGGTAATGTTAACTTATTTATATATTAAGTAGCTAGACTAGTCTTTATTCTTAATAATTAAATCTAGGATTCTATTATTAACGATATTATAAATTAAAAGCTTCTCGGATAAAAATAATATAAAATTCCTATAGTTATAGTTAAAAACTTCTATAATATAGTTAAGCGCGGTATAGTAGTTAGGTTTATAAGTAGTATCATTAGGGATAATAAATTTATTCTTATAGTAATACTTAGTTCTAAGTTCTTTATTAGATAATAATAGGACTTATATTAATCATAGGCGTTAGATTTTCTTCTTAATTAAGGTTAGCTTAGTCGTGTTATTATTAGTAAATTAGTAGGTATATAATTTTCGCTTTAGTTTATTAGGCTTATTGCTTATCTTAGGAACCTTTTTATATCTATTGAGGTTAGTAGGTATGTCTAAGTCTAAGAGAGATGAATCTATATTAGTATTATCTGCTATAATACTACCTATCTTAATATATAACTTCTTAATCTTACTATTCGGTTTAGGGAATCCGTTACTACTTATTAGTTCTTTTTTATCTTAGGTTTATTAGCTTTAAGTTCTTTAGTAGTAGTTAGGTTATAGAATACTTAGTAGTAGAATTCTATATTAATTATATTAGGGTTATCCTAGAGGTTAAGTTACTCGTTAGTAAGGCCTAAAGCTAGGGGATAGAACTAGCTTATACCTTCCTTATTATAATAAGTTATTATATCAGGTTATCTAGTAATATTATAGGAGGCTATGTCGCCTTTATGATAGTTAGATATATTAGTTATAACGAGACGTGAGTTATATTATCGTTATATTTAAAATTTATTATAAGTATATAGTAATAAATCGTTAGTATGTTTATTAAGCGAAGTTATATAAAATAGAGAAAAGGATTAGTAAATATTTTAAGTAGTATAGTTATTAAATAGTATAGCTTTGTAATATTAAGGTAACTATACTAGGGAGGTAGGAATAAAAGACTAGATTATTAAATTTATTAAGAATTATAGAAAGCGCGTAGTAGTTATAGAGTATCCCTACTTAGTTAGTTAGTTTATTTATAAAATTCTAGATTTTCTATATAGATTAGATATTTAGTAACTATTCTGTTAGTTCGCGTTATAAGGATATACCTATTTAACATTAACTATTATCTATATTTATATCTAAGCCCTATAGGTTAGACTAAGCATTATATCGTTCTAGCTATAGTAATATAGGACTTTATAACTTCTTAGGGTATATTAGTTAGAATTATTAGTCCTAGGTAAGGTAATTATTTACTAAAAATATCTATGAGGGGGGCTAGTTCTAGGTAATCTATTAAGATAATATAAGAATACGGAAGGTATATCTTAAAACAATTCTATAATAATCTTATAAAGGTTACATAAGCCTTAATAAATAACTATAGTATATATAGTTATATAACTATTTAATATCTCTTTAATAATACTTTAATAACTATGAAATATAAAATAATAACTATAAAAGTATTTCTTTTATGGAATAAATACTTTAAAAATCCATATCAACTCTAATAATAGCAAAAACCTTATATATATATATATATATATATATATATATATATTCATAATCCTTAGCTTTATAGCTATAAATATATAGAAATTGCGCACGGACCACATAGTGATCTAAGCGCGGTTTCTACTTAATAGGCTACCACTTTATAGTTACGTTTTAGAATATCTTACCCCTCACTTCACGAGGGTAGGATTTATAACTTAGTGATAATATTATTAATATTTAACGATTTCTCTATTAATTAATTCTAAAGAAAATCCCTCCTTATGCTTGAATTTATTAGCTTTCATTATAATATTACTTAGCCTATTAATATCTATTATTTAGGCTATTTTACTACCCCTTTTGCTACTTATATATCTATTCTTATAGGTTATAAGCCTTTCTCTAACCTTTTTAATAACCTTATACCTATTTAACCTCCTTCTTTTTATAACAAGTACCTTAAGCCTATCCTCTTTATTAAAGTTACCTATTTAAGGTATACTTTTAAAAGATATAGCTTTTATACGCCCTATGCTAAACTAGAAATACTAGCTAGACTAGTTTGCTAGTTAAAAGATCGAAGCCTCCTATAAGAAGCTATTTAGAACCTATATTAATTTAGTTATACCTCTATTAATACCTCTATTACTATAAAAAGAGACGATATTATAGTAAAACTATTTAACCTTGCTCCCCTTAATTATATCTTTAAGTTATCCCTAAGCTTATATAAGTCTTAGTTTATCTATATTTATACTACTATTCGAACGAGGCTTAATATAAGCTATATACTAGATATTATCCTAACTATAGAAGGTCTACCTACTAGGCAGTCTTCTATAGAAGAGTTAGAAGACCCTTAAAAGAGGATTAAATATAAGAGGAGGAATATCACGAGTTAAACCTATAGCCTCTAGGTTTTAACTACATATATATAATAATAAAGCTATAGTTAATACTACTAAGCTATATAACTATCTTATCTTATTATTATAATCTATATACCATATTAGAGCTTATATATTATACTCCTAAAGTTATTATAATATCTAATTTGAAAGTATAGCTTCCTAAGCTTTCTAGATCTAATAACTATTGAGTTCGGAATTACGCCGCAGCCCCTTCGCAAAAAGACTACAACAAATTCACCCAGTTCGCAGGCACAATTCGGGAAACACTATATAGGCATTTTGACCTACTCGAATATAGTATATAATTAGTAGTAGGTTAGATATTCTTAGTTATAATATAATTATTATGATTAACCAGACTATTGCTTTATTTAGAGGTTAGGTTCTTAGCTCGCCTCTAATTAGTATTATTACTTTATATATTATAATATATATAGTTACTTCTAATAGTTTAAAATTAATCTTCTTAGGGATTAATATATCTATGCCTACTAGTATATTAGCTTATAGACTATTTACTAAGGAGACTTCTCTTATAAAGTAGGTAAATATTAGGTAGCCCTCGGCTATGCTATAGATGTAGAAGGTAAAGATAATATATTTATTACTAGAGTAGTAATCTAAGCTAATCCCCCGAACTACAAGTAGTTATACTTATTTTCTAATTTATAAGTATATAAAATACTTCTATAGCTACTATCTATTAATAAGCGATTAGCTATATCTAGTATCGCTATATACTTCCTATTCTACTATATCTCTAAATAAGGTAGTAATTATTATATATAGGTATATATATTATCAGGTATTAAAACCAGTTCCTATATCTCTAGTTATATCTACTAACGAGGTAATAATAGGAATTATAGCCTGGGTTAGATCTAGGTAGTTGCTTTATTTATAGATATAATTCTCTATTAGTAGGCTAATATTATTAGGTTATCTTTTTTTCTATTATCTTATATATTAGATATATGGTTAAGGAGGTTATTAATAGGTAGGTTAGTATCGACTAGTATAGGAGTTTCTAACCCGTCTCGTTATAATAGATTAGTAGGAGGTATATATCGTTAGATAGGGACTTTATACTTATCGTAGAGATATAAAAACAGTTTATTACCTAATAGGAATTCTCACTTATATATATTATATTAATATATTATAGCAGGGGCTATATAGAAGTATGCTACGTTAGCTAATATTAGGACTAGGTTATAATCCCTATTATAAACTCTAGGATCTTCGTCGTCATTTTCCTTATTATAGTCTTATGTATTAATTAAGGGGTAGGATTCGTTATAAAGGCCTTTATTATATCCTTAATTATAATTATCCGTTATATCTATAGGCTTATATCATGCCTTAGGAACTTCCTCTGCGTAATAGGCTATACTATATCTAGGTTATTAAAGTTATTTTTAGTTAGTAGGGGATTAGAAGTAGCTATTATTAGGTTATAGAGGGTTAGTATTATTAGCCTATTACTATCCTTATAGAACTAGCCTAGATCGGTTAGGAGTTATATTATTCTGTTATTAGTAGAATAGCCTTTATTATAGTTAGCTATAGTTATTATAATTCGTAGGAGGTCTATTTCTAGTATTATATTAGCTATAGTAGCTTATCTAAGGGTAGCTATAGTTATAAGGCCTTAGGGCTAGCGTATAAATATTACGTTAGTAACTATATTAATAGCTACCTCTACCCTATTATAGCTAGTATAAGGCTTATTAAGTATTAGATACGTATTAATTAAACTCTAGCTATTATATAGGGTAGGGTATAGAACGTAGACTAAGCATTAACCTAGCTAAGAATGCTTAGGATATAGGTCTAGTTAGGTTATTACTAATATATAGTTATATAGTAGATACTAGCGTTAGATATTGAGTTCGGAATTACGCCGCAGCCCCTTCGCAAAAAGACTATAACAAATTCACCTAGTTCGCAAGCATAATTTAGGAAATATTATATAGGTATTTTAACCTATACCCTCTACTAGTTAAGGAAAATAATATAGGAACCCTATACGTTCCTACTACTCGCAAGCAAACCCTCTAAACATCACTATATAAAGTCGGACGCGCGCCGCACCGGGGCTGATTACATCGGAGCCGAACGGGCCACTAAGGCTTTATTAATATTATACTTACTAATTTAAACCTTAGCCTTAATATCTAGTAAGAAGCTCTAAAGCTAGTAAATAACTATATAGTATATAGCCTTATATATTATATCCTTCTTTATAGTTTCTAGCTATAGCGCTTATAGTTTAGGGTTACTATTAAAGACTATAATATCTAGGATATTAATATAGCCCTTCTAACTTCTCCTTACTAGGGGGCTAGCTATAGAGTCCCTATAGGGGTAGGTATAGTTTAGTATTAGCTATAAGACCCTCCCCTGCTTCTACTTATTATCCTACCCTTATAATATATCTTATTATCTCTAAGAGAGGGCGTTAGGGGCTACTACTTCTTTACTAGGGTAGTATTTAATAGTAAAGTTATACTAAGATAGCTCCTCTACTTATTAGCTCTAGCGCTCTATAAGGCGCTATTTCTTTATAAAGTATTTAAGCCCCTAGTAGTTAGTTAGTACCTTAAAGGTAATTATATTATATAGCTCCGCTCTCTATATATATAAGTAAGAAAGAACTATTAGGAGCTCCGTATTATAAATAGGGTAGTTATATTCTATAGGTAAGAGCTTCTATAAGTAGAATGCTATAGGATACTAAGTACCCTCTAGGTTAACTTTTAAAAGTACCCTTTTTAGTATAAATCCTAAATAGTTAGTTTTAATAATAATCTTATCTTCTAAGTTAAATTAATAGAGTACTAGCTAAGTATTAAAAAGCTACTTAAGCTATAAAAAAGCTTATTCTTAGGTATCTCCCTACTAAAATATTATATTCTTCCTAATAAGTAATATAAGTAGTTTAATAATATCCCTATATTCTAATATAAATATATTATAATAGTTTATAAACCCTAGGAAGCTCTAGACCCCCTTTAGGGAGATAGGGGATAACTACTTAGTAATTACCTAGAGTTTCTTAGGGTTATAAGAAAAACCCTCTCCTATTATTATAATAAACCTTATATACTTAACCCTTTTAATTAAGAACTTATACTTTATAAGGTTAAGGTTTAGCCTTATATCTACTAGCCTCTAGAGGACCTCCTAGACCTTCCTCTTATAATCTTCTTTTATTCTATTAGAGTAAATTAATATATTATTTATATAAGTAGTAACGAAGTTATAAAAAAAGTATTATAAAGTGCTATTAATATACTACTAGAAGGTAGTAGGAGTATTAATTAAGCTAAATAAGTAAATTACTTATTTAAATAACTTATATTAAGTATAAAATATTATTCTCTCTTAGTACTCCTCTTTTACTCTTAATTTATAAAAAGCTATTACTATATCTAACTTAGTATACTACTTAGTTATATTTACTTAGTATAGTATCTTAGAGATTAGTAAGAGGGGGTAGTAGTCTTTCTTAGTAATTATATTAAGAGCCTTATAGTTAATATAAAAGTAAATTCTCCCCCCTAGCTTCCTTATAAAGAGTATTAATACCCTAGTAAGTAACCTACTAGCTTTAATAAACCCCTTATTTAAGAGGTCTTATAAGGTCTTTTTTAATACTAGTAGCTCTTCTCTTAATATATTATAAAAGAGGCCCTAAGGGAGTAGTAGCTCCTTTCTATCTAGTCCTAGTATAAGGTTAATCTAGTATTCTACTCCTAGTCGCCTAGGGGGTAATAAATAAGCTTTATTAGGATTAAATAGGTTAGGAAACTCCTTTAAGACCTAGCTTAATAAAAAGTATTATTAATCCTCTTTTAGTTTTAGGTTTGAGGCTTTTTTAATATTAGTTAAACTAATAGCTAATATTAATACCTCTATAATACCCTCTTAATACTTACCCTATTATCTTACTAAGTATTAGTAGATTATAGAGAATAAGGGTATATTAAGGAACCTTATAGCCCTTATTTCCTTTATAAGGGGCGTTTCTTTTTAATTCTTTAAATATAGCCTAACTTATCCCCTCTTATAATATACTTAGTAGGTTATAGCGTTATAAATAACCTAGTTCTATTCTATCTAGGGGTACCTTAAGAGGGTATTAAGGTCTAGGCTATTAATTATATATATAAAGATATACTAGGTATAACTACTTATTTCTAAGTTAAATACTACTATACCTAATATATTACTTAGTAATAATCTACTAAGTATATACCCCTTTATAAGTTAGTATCTCTTCTTAATATATAGAAAGTAAAGGTATTAAGCTAGAGAAAGGTTAATTATTATATAAATATTACTCCTAGTATCTACTAGAGTATAAGCTAGATATCCTCTATTAACTCTAACTTAAATAGTAATAAGCTTATTATTAGCTAGTTATTCCTATTTATATTCTTCCTAACTTAATATCTCCTCTTTAATAAGCTCTAGGGCTTAATTTTACTCTAGAGTTAGTCTTTTCTTAACTCCTTATTTTCTTCTAAGGAGTTAGTTACTACTTAGTAGTTATTTATAACCTTATAATATACTAGTTCTTTTTTTAAGGTCTTTACTTTTATAACCCTAAGTAGCTAGTTCTCTTTATTAAGATAGCGCTAAGTAATATAACCTCTAGCTCTATAAGTATAATAAGTATAGGGGTCCCTTATACCCTTTTAAAGCTATTAATATTATACTAAGGAGGTACTTAAGGAGGATCTAGAGTTTTAGTAATTATAATATCTTACCTCCTTAACTTATAAGATATATATAGCTTTAGTTATATAGGTATCCCCTTTAATATCCTTAGTAGTAGGTCTCTAGTAAGTTACTAGGTAGTTACTAGAGACTTTCTAGCGCTCTACTTTCTATATAATACTCTAAACTTTGAAGAGTTAGCTATTATAATTAGCTAGTAAGTTAATAGTAATTAGCTAGTCCCTTAGCCTAGGGGTAAGGGAGGCCTCTAAAAATAAGATCTAGATTTAACTAAGCTAGTTTATATTACTTATATTAGCTAGTATCTATTTAAATCTTAATAAGAAGGTTACTAGGGATTTATTCTCTTACTACTAGAGGGTTTATAGTTAAGCTATAGCTTATAATTAGATATTTAAGTCCTTATATATCTAGTCTAGGTAAGCTATAAAGTCCTTAGGGTTATATTTTCCCTTACCCCCCCTAGTTTTATTAAAAGTAGAGACTACTTATTAGGGTATAATATCTAAATAGGAGTTAATAAGGTATTATATCTCTATATCTATAGTATAGAACGCCCTATTTATAGTAATCTTATACTTTATTTATTATATCTAGGTAGTATATTCCTTCTACTTATTTAAAAAAATTAGGGGTAGGGGTAGTAGCTTCTAATATATTATACTAAGTATTACTAGTACCTTACTAGTAATACTTATAGAGGTTTATATAGCTATATATTAGCTATTCCCCTATTTAACCTCTTATAATTGTTACTAGAGAGACTCTATTACTATTACTAAATTAGCTTATAATAGCTTATCTTAAGTTTTAGCTATATTACTATTAACTATCTTACTAATTAATAAGGAGTAGCGCTTAACTAATTATTATTATTATAATAATAAGCTTAAATATATAAGGGGTTAGACCTAAGTTTATTTAATAAGAGGTTATTATAATACTATTTATTTAAGCTAAAGAGAAAAAAGGGAAGTTTTCCTCTCTAGTAGAGATTTCGCTAGTTTATAAGGAATAACTAAGTAAGCCCTAGGTAGGCCCTAGGTAGCTCCCTAGGGCGGTAAACCTAGGCAGAAGCCTAAGTAGGCTTAACCTAGGCGTAGCTTATAATATAGAGTAATTATAGTATAGGTACTTTAAATACCTTATCTTTCTTTAAGCTACTTAATAGGAAAATTAAGTTTAGTTACTTTATTATTAGATCTATTATAATAATCCTTATTAAGTCCTTTATAATATAAGATAACTAATACTTACTATTAGTTATTATTAGTAATTTCCTTTGTAATAGGATAGTTAGGATATACTTAGTAAAAACGAAGTAGCTATCTAGCTTTTAAAAGATTCCCACGCATCGCAGCGGCCCCGTTTTCGACTACCCGACCCGCTACCGCTGCACCTCTGTTATCACGTGATGCCGATGCTCCTCCCGCTTGTCTACCCGTTTGAGACCCTTAACAATCAAGGTTTCTGGATACGCTGCGACCAGATCTGTACGCAGCTTGTCTTCGACTTTGACCGTGGGAGAGAGGCATGCCCGGGTTCGAACAACGCAAACAGAATCGAGGACAGAAGAGCGTCGGAAAGAGGATACGTACTCCGAGCACCGCCGAGCAACTGAAGTGAAACATAGGCAATACTCCAGAGACAAGAGAGATGGGCATTCCTCAGAGTGGTTCCAAACTCAAAACAGCGAGTCTCGTGATGATGTTGCTCTTTTTTTTCTCTTTTGGTCCGTCGGTTGGACAACTGGACATCAACGGCACGCTTGTCGAAAAGCCCCCGGCCAAGATTCCCGGTTAGCTTCACCGTTGCCCGGGTCGTGGGGGTTCGCAGCCATGGATCAGGGACCGACAAGAAGCTATTCCATGTCCTCATTGACCTGCTTACCCAGGCAGGTTTTCTGGCACCGGCATTTGCCATGCCACACACTGCATTGAAACTGTGGCAGTTCTTCCTTTCCCATTACTCCGACCCTAACCACCTGCCATCCGTCCGTTACACGTCGCAGAGGCGGCAGCTTGCAGATCATGCTATCTTCTCAACAACGACCCCCTCTCGTCGTCCCGCCTGACCTTCCTACAGCAACGGAAAGTGAATGAGACAAGACGGTCACGCGCTTTCGGCTTCCCACGTCCCTTGATCGACGCCGCCTAACGCCATGGCGAGATAGCCGTGTCGCATTCACTCAGCTACAGCCAGCCCCGGCATCAATCAACATCTAGATTTAACAACAGCCACATATCGTTCCGCCGACAATATGCCATGCCGATTTGGACAAGAAGAAGTCGCAGTGCGGTCGTCTTTCAAGCGCATCCACCCGAAGAGATATCTTGCCCTCTTACTGATGCCAAGCGGAGCGGTTCATCACCTCGAGCGCGTCTGTCTGCACTTCGCACAGAGCAAAGAGACCTGTCCCTCGGAATCACTCTGCCGACTTTGTCAGACAAGCGTCCGTCACAGGACTCCCAGCTGTGACGCTTCGTCTCGCCACTAGATCCCAGTGGCGTCCTCGGCGGGCGCGCCGTTTGGCCCGTACCGGGCACAACTTACTCTACCCGCAACGTGCGTGACGGTTTCTACGACGCGTTAATTAACTAGGGCCTTTCTCGGCAGGTCCCGACGTCAGCCCTCTGAAGCTAAGGTGACCCGGGATGAAGTGTCCCGGGAGTTTGGAAGGAGGCACCTTCGTCCCGATCGAGGGTTCCCGGAAGGTTGACGGGGTCCAGAGCTCAATGCGGCCATGCGGGCGGCCTCGCAGGGCTGCTTGCTTGGGAGGGATGTCCCCGGCAACCCCTCAAAGCTCGCGGTGACCGATATCTGATGGAGGAGAGTTGCCAGTGCAGATGTGCCACAGAGTGTTTGTTCTGGATGTTGCCATTGTCACGAACTCGATGGAGCACAAAGGTCTTTGGTCCGTTCGACATCCACATCATCACCGTCTTGCATCGAGGCTCTTTGTCAGCAAATCGAGTCTGAACAACCTTGGATTCATCATACGACGGACAATTCCCTTGTCGAGTCTTTTACCCAAAGCCCTTGGTAACACCTCATCACTGTTTTCTTCGTTGTTCATCATCCACTTACTTTTTCATCGTTGAAGATGATGACCTCGACCAGCTTTGGTGGCTATATATATGCCTTACGGAGAGCACAATCATCTGAGCCTTCCACGCTACAGCTCCAGAATCATAACCCAACACAGCAATCACTAACAACTTCACCTGGGAAATCCATCACTCAACACAACCTAACAAACAGTCCAGGAACCCATCCGCAACGATGTGCATGAAAGTCTTCGAACTCCGCCGCTGCACCCCCATCGCCAACGGCGGCTGCGACAACTACTGGGCCGAACTCGTCGGCGAGGAGGGCTGCGGCAACGCCTCTCACGGCGGCATCCCCCAAGAACAATGCAAATGCGCCTGGGGCGGCTTCGACAGGTACGTCAGCTCAAAGGTCAACCGCCACGACTACTACATCAAGCGCGCCGTGGTCTGCCCC
Organism: Colletotrichum ledebouriae; assembly: GCA_036785755.1. Lineage (NCBI taxonomy): Eukaryota > Fungi > Ascomycota > Sordariomycetes > Glomerellales > Glomerellaceae > Colletotrichum > Colletotrichum ledebouriae. The sequence goes on from JAVHLU010000949.1 coordinate 20,827, forward strand.
AGGTGTCTGCACCGGCAAGACCTCGCGTGGCTGCGCGACGAGGCCGAACGCGAGAGACGAGGTGAGTTCTCCGCCGGCGTGCAAAAGGCGATCCAGGACATTCGCGACGACGCGCACGACAAAATCACCGCGTTGGGCAACGAGGCGTACTGGCGGCTCTGGGACGCCGTGCACAACCTGATCGGCGGGCTCAACAAGCACGCCGATCTCGTCTGGAACGGCATCGAGGCGGCGCTGTACGGGCATTTCGGCGTCCGGGGGCTGGCGAGTCCGGAGCTCCAGGGCCTGGTCGCGACTCTGCAGGACGCGAAGAAGTCCCTGGTTGGACACGTCAAGACGACTACCCGCGAGATGGCGACGGGCCTTGTCGGACCTCGGGATACCCGAGAGGCTGACGAGGAAGAGGAGGTGTTCGAGAAGGAGGCCGAGGACAGACGCAAGGAGGCTCTGAGGCAGGCCATAGAAGCCGCCCAGGCTGCTGGTAAAGTTCGACAGGAGCCGCCGAAGCATGGCAAGCGTCAGCGGGATGAGACGTACGAAGGGGAGACGCTGGTTGAGTGATGGGCGTGCCAGTAAGTGACCTTGTTTTCTCTGGAGTTGTCTTCGACATAGAATAATTCAACGAGAATTTGAAATCATGCTGCCCTGATACCTCATCGGCGCATGTTAACCTTACAAGCCATTACCAAGCAAAGGTCAACGCCGAAGTATCTAGCAGGTAGATAGTTGCAATGTTCCCATCCCTAGACTCTCACAACCAATCTCCTCCGTGATGAAAACCCAAAGTACAATCATTACGCGCTCAAAGTATTAGTTAACCGCAAATAAAATTCTTTTTTTGTTTTCCCCCTCGTCGCCTGGCGAGATCTCATCCGCCCCGCTCACGCTAACATAACCCTGCAGCCCTTGACTCGCTTGAGAGGGCAAATCTCAGTGCTTGATAAAGTCGCAAATTTGCGAGGCTTCCACGGAACTGGGATCCTCCAGCTTCCAACCCGGCGTTGTGGCAGAGTGGTCTAATGCGCAAGACTAGAAATCTTGTTCCTTCGGGAGCGTCTGTTCGAATCAGGCCAACGTCGAATCTTTTGCGTGTTTCAATCATTTCGCTGTGTTTTGCGGCTTCCAGCTGTGGTGGATGTGGTCTAATTTTTGCCCACTGACCCTGGCTTGAAAGTGTTTCTTTACAACTAGATTGTTTTGCCTCCTAAGAAGTTCACATATCTCGACGACCTCTTGTAACAAAGACGCTCTACTTGATTCTTGTTCAAAATGTCTCTCAGATGAAGACAACTTCTATTGCTGCGCATTTAATCAGGAACTTGCAAAATCATTGAGTGTCTGCATTGAAGAAAATGTTCCTCGGCGAAAGCCTTCTCCGATATGCAGTATGAAAGCTTTCTTTATGCTCAGAAGTTGCTCCACGTTACGAAGCTGTGATGACGACGACTGACAAGGACATTGACGCTTATGAACAATTGAGCAGGTCCGAGAAAGACCTGGGAAGTTCTTCTTTCTTCATTAGAGATTTTGCGAATAGTAATCCTGCCGAGAAGTTGCTTGAAACAGATACATTTGCCTTGTTCAGTCACTAAGACTGTGACAATGTCACAATGAGAACAACGACCATTTGGTCCCTTCAGAAGAAAGGAAACAATTCAAGGTGTTCAGCATGCTCGACATTGTCCGAGACCCGACTTTCATGATAAAGCCTGTCGAAACCCCGACTTCCATTCAGTTCTGCTATCATCATCGTACTCATCAAGCATCTCGTTTCGCCCAGCAGCTTCTCCTCACGTAGATTTTCCTTCGACGCGCATCTAACGTAGCTGAGGTGTTGCCATCTTCTTCTTCCAATTGCGCCTCTTCAACTTCCATATATACACGATGTGCTGGACACTCCAACCTCAGTCCTTGTGCATCCACTGCGGCGCCGAGGTCAACTTCTTAAAACTCCAGGACCCTTGCGAATTTGTGATTCTCAATTCCGTCAACTTCGGCGCCTGTGGCCAAGATAACTGGCGCGTCGTCCTCGGTCCTGAGGACGCCACCTGCGACGACTGCCTCATCCCCGAAGACCCCCAGATCAACTACCGCTTCAACGTCCAAAGTACACCGGCCCCAGTCTCCTCGCCCATCGTCACCCCGAATCTCGCCATCGCCCGCGGCGGAACCCGAGTTGGAGTACCCTTCACCCACGGCAGCTCGATCCGTGGCCACAGACAACCCCACGGGTCGAGACATATCTCAGGAGACGACCTCGCGCAGGCGCGATTCGGCCGATCGGTCCCGCCTTCCGGTCTTGACTCCGCTGGACGAAGAGCGATAGCGGCCGCGATGGCGTCCCCTTTCGACGTCAGGAACCCCACGCCGGCCAACCAACGACCTGTGAGCTGGACTCATGGTGGACAGCGGCAGACGAGAGGCGGCATGCACGTCCGAGGTTCTCAGGGACGAGGCAGGGTCCGCCCGCCGACACCAGCACCTCGAGTAGTGCGCCCTCCAGTCCCGGTTGTCGAAGACGAGCAGGAAGAGTTCAACGAGCCTCGCCAGCCTCATTCTTCTTCCTCCCCTCAGTCCAGCGGCGGCGGCGTCCGTCTTTACTCTTCTTCTAGCAAGTACACCAGCAGCCTCAACAGCTCAGACCAGAGCTCCCTCCCACGTCTCACCCTGCCCGGCGCGAACTCCCCCTTCACATTCGGCCACACCCCAGGCCGGCCCGTACCTAACCCTTCCCCGGCGACGGCGTCCTTCCTCGCAGCCTACCTCCACCCCCCAGCCGGAGGAGAAGGAGGAGTAGGAGGTGGAGGAGGAATCCAGCAACTCCCTCCGCTGCCAGTCTTCGAGGACGACTGGGTTCCCGCAGAATGGGGCCAAGCCTTCCCGTTGCCCGCCGAGCTCGCCCACGAACTGGACTATACCAACGCGGACTGCGTCTTCCACCGCCACCGCGTCTACTTCGTCGCGTCGCACGCGGACTTGGCCGGCCCCAGCGTCATCGTCGTCAAGCCCTGCGGTCTGAGGGCGCACATCGTCTCGTTCGAGGTGTACAAGGTCACGTCGGCCGAGGTGAACCGGCGCGAGGTGGAGAGGCAGGGGACGGTAGAAGAACACGAGGCGCGGCTGGCGTACGAGAGGGCGCGACAGAACCAGCTGGCCGACGAGAGGAGGCGGAAAAGGAGGGGCGCTTGCATATTCCACCCGTGTCGTGTTGGGGGCTGCCCGAACTGGCACGAGCAGGGACAACATCAGCCGCTGACGCCTGGCAATATGGGTGCGCTCTTACGAGCGAGTCAGAGGCGTCGCCAGGACGAGATGAAGAAGAAGCCGGCCGAGTCGAAGCGAAGGGGCAAGGAGGTGGCGTTTGCTTCCGATGATGTTTTTGGGTATGATGGCGACGACGAGGAAGAGGAGCGTGGTCGGTCGTCGTCCGCCCGTCAAAATCCTCCTCGATCGAGTCTGCGACCAGCTGTGCGAGACGAGACGGAGGACACCGCGTTCCGGACGCCTTCAACGCTTCATCTCGGCGCCGGCCCCGATCCCAAGCGAGCGCCGGTGCGCCTCGTCGAGAGGGAGGGAGAGGTTGAGAGAAGGCCGATCAGGAATCCCGCTACGATCTTGACTGGCTCTCCCGAGCCTCCGCGTTTCCCCAGTTACGCGCACCTCCAAAAGGCTACTGGTGGTTCGACGTCGACATCGTCGTCGGGGGGAGCGTCGCAGGCGGCAGCGGCGGCGGCGGCGACCACTGCTAAGCCGCGCGAAGCTGGGGGGAAGGATGATCACAACGACAGAGCTGCGATGAAACTCCTGGATGACGGACCGGACCTGGGTGAATTGCGTGACTTGCATATCAGGGAGCTGGAGGAGGAAGAGACTTTTTGATGGCGATTGATACTGAGCGGGGTAAGATGATCTGCGATTGGTGTGAGATGAGAACTGGGGAGTTTTGAGCATAACGAGATACCGTTTTGAATTCCTTCAAAGAACTGAGTTGGCTCAAGTCTTAGACAACAAGGTAATCTCTCCTCGTACAAACGCGACAATTCCCCTACCCCACGAAGTAAACTCACAGGCTGTCCCATACTTTAACTGGCACTCAACAATCATCCCGTCGCAGAGTAACAACCACGCGGGGCCCCATGTCCCGGACGAGACGAACATGGAGCTTGAATTTTCCCCGCTGCCGTCACATGAGACGAACAGACGGGACGAACGGCGCTGCCGACACAAAAACTCTCTCAAATGTATCATCCATCACATACCTTACACGTACACACACACACACACACACACACACACACACACACGAGTTCACCAAGAGCAGCCAATGTTGAAGGACGAGTTTTATGTCGCATTGAGGAGCAGACACTAGGTATATGTAGGCAAAGTCGGGGGAGGGAACTATGAGTTATGTGAAAAGAAAATGGAGCGTCCCTGAGTTCCCCCAACTTCCATGCGTTGGTTGGGTCCAGTGTTTTCTCTCCCATATCCAGGATATCTGCACAATGTCCAAAACAAAATCTGGCGGCGGGCATGATGATGATGAGGATGAAAGAGTACACCAAGACTCGCTTACAACAGCAAAAATCAGCCGCGCCGACCAGAAAGAGCCCCGAAAGAAAAGAGGTATCCCGTTTTCCCAATTGCGCCTTCAAGAAGCTTGTTGTGTATGAATATATATATATATATATAAGCACGAGATTGAAGGGAAGGCGCTTCGTTAATCGTGGCGGGTCTTGGGAGAGCGAGACAAATCTACACGACCGACCCATTTCCCCCGACGAAATACAACGCAGCCCGGTTTTTCTTTTCATTTGTCTATTGTCGTCGTTACCACTCCAAAACCAAGACGAGAGCGCATCAAACCCTCTCAAGTCCGGAGGCGATAATTCAAGGGGTGAAGTTGTCGCCGAGGGTGACGTCGAGGTGACCGTTGTAGTAGCCCTTGCAGCCGACGCCGTCAGCGGCCTCCATGCCGGGCATGTAGGCGTCCTCGTTGGAGCCGTCGGACTTGACCCAGGAGCAGGTCTTGCCGTTGGCGGCGACCTTCATGCCGTAGTAGGGCAGTTTGGAGGCGCCGGCGACGAGAACGGAGGCGTCGGCGCCGGAGTTGCCACCGTTGGGGTGGGAGCCCCAGTCGAACTCCATCCAGGTGCCGGCCAACTGGCCGATGGAGGTCTTGGGGACCTCGGAGCCGGGGCCGCAGGCGCAGGAGCCCTGGGAGTTGGCCTCGAAGGCGACGTTCTTGGACTGGCCCTCCTTAACGGTGAAGGTGAGGGCGGCGAACCAGCAGCCGTCGATCAGGCCCTTGGGGCCGATCTTGTTGAAGCAGGAGCAGGTGTAGGTGTCCTTGGAGGAGGTGAAGGTGGCGGTATAGTTGTAGAGGGATTTGATGGAGTCGTCGACGATCTGCATGTTGCAGCCCCACGAGTCCTCGGTGCCGGTGTTGCCCGCGTAGGCGATCTGCTGGATGGTGGCGCGCTTGGTCTTGCCGGAGCAGAACGGGACGTACTCGCCGGTGGCGGCCGCGGAGGGGGTCGCGGCCGGGGCGGCGGAGGTCGAAGTCGCGGCGGCCGTGGGGAGGATGTTCTTGATGAACTGGAGGTCGCGGGGCTCCTCGCTGCGGCGCTCGTGGAACTTCTGGTGGCCGTGGAGGGAAGGGTGGGCGGACACGCCGGCGGAGAGGGCGGCCGAAAGGACGACGAGGGAGTTGGTGAGCTGCATTTTTGGAAGATCTCTTGTCGCGACGTCTGTTTACGGGGGGTGGATTGTTGTCGTCGTGACAAGGAAGAGTTCGTTAACTCGTGAGTAACTAGGTATGTTGGAAATGAAGTTGGTTTGCTTTGTTGACTGACCCGTCCGAAAAGAGTGACAGCGAAAAAGTATCGCGGAGTGTTGGACGATGAAGGAGAGTGTGGTGTGGGAAGCAAGGAGAAGCCGGGATGGGAAGAGGAAAAAAGGGAGGGAGGTGAGGCCCATTTTGAAGGAACGGGAAACAAATCTCATTAATTAGATCGCGGCCGTCCCTGTCTCTCTCTCTCTCTCCTCTGCGCTATTCTCTCCGTTGTGGATGTTAGCGAGGAACATGGGCGGGCCGGGGGAAATGGGCGCTTCGACTGGGGCGTCGTCACTCGAACGGCGCGTCCTGCTCTATCGTTGCGTCCTTCCAAACAGCCCATCACAACCCGTTCGTGAACCCGTTCGTGAACCCTGTCTAGTCAGGAACAAGTTCCCAAAGGGGTAAGGTGGTCCAGCAAAGTCATGACCGAGAGTGAAGGGCCTCTAGGCGACATGGCGGACGTCCTTGGTCTCAGGGCCACACACACACACACCGCGGAACAAGACGCATGGGGCCACAGGGGTGGAGGAGGGGGGCAATGTGTGGGCTGGCCCCGTCTAGGCTGTTCAGCTCCAGTGAAGTGACGAGAGAGAAGGTCGTCAGTGGTGGAGGATGAGGAGGACTAGGAGGAGGAATTGAGATGGAAGGGGGGGGTGGCACCGCCGCCAGCCAGACAGACGCCCAGAAGCCAGGACCGCAGGATTGGACGGTGTGTTGACGGTGAAGCGGGAAAAGGGGGTGGGGAAGGTAATTTCACCGCGAGCCAAAGTCCAAAGCTTGGCCCCGGATCGAGTCCAAGCAAATCCCCTACTGGTCTTCGGTAACTCCAACGTAAGACTTGGAAGCTACTGCAACTCTGCAGTTCCATTTGCAATTACCTGAACACTGCGAAGTCAGGCAAAAGCCGACTTCGATAGATATGTGTGATGTGTGTGTGTGTGCGAGCCAGCGCAACGTGGAGATCCGGGCGCTGGAAAACCACGCGTTGGTCTCCGTCGTGGTGCGTTACGCCGTTACCTGGGAAAGGCACTTTGCGCCATGGTGAAAAGTTTGTGCGCATGCGTAAGTCACTAGATTCAGGTACTGTTCCTTGCCGTAGTGTAAACACTCGTTGGCCATTCTTCCAATCCTGCTCCAGCCCGTCCCGTGGATCCCTCACAAATGCCGGCAGCAAGCGCCGCCGCCAGGCACACCCGCTCGCTGGTGCGTTTTGTTGCTGTGAGGGGAAAGTCAACCGTGGTAGGGATACACCTACTACCACGCCAGCGAGCCTGGAACCTTGGAATCTGGATCGGAGGGGTGGGATGTGCCGTGAACAGCACACACACACATACAAGACATAGGTAGTGACACATCGACAACATCAACATGAGGTACTGCGTACACCAGCACAAAACCATGGCGTATCACGGCAGCGAGAACCCAGTTGATGATTCATGTTTCTCCAAAAGTCTCTTGAGTCTTGACAGGAGCAGAAACCACCCCCTTCCGAGCTCCCTGGTGGAGATCCGGTGGAGGCGCCTGAGTTGCATAAAGTTAAATCTCTCACCCAAAACTTCAACACAAGGCCGCACTCCCGAATCGAGGCTCCGGCACCGTCGTCACTGTTCGCCCTCCATGACGTTGTCTCACAGGCTTGATGGCGGCTTCTTCTTGTCAGCTTGGCTGAAATCTCTGTCGAAGAACCCCCCAACATGCTGTCAGCGTGCATGTTCTAGGCCCCAAAGTGACCCCCCTCTCAAACCCCCTTCTTCGGGAGGAGGGTTGACGACGGGATTCCGGAGCCATCAGAGGACTCGCATATGCAGAATGAACACGTTCATCATCATCCGATGGGGACAAGCTGACAGCAGTTGACGGACGCCTCGAGGCATTAGGCTCTGGAGATTAAGCCAATCCAAAAGACCAAGGCATCCAGCCCAGACATCCAACAGCTTTGTTCCCAGGCATTATTGCATGGAATGGGCCATCTTATCTCGGTTTCTCCCTTGTCTACCTTATTGCAGTCTCATTATGCTGGACGACCATCACAGCAGTGCCTCGCCAGCTCATTTACCGACTTCGTACTCGCTGACGGTCCAATTGATCGTCCCTCTCACTGGTGACTGCAGACCGGGCCCCACGGTCCGATCCAAGTGTGCGGCTGCCGCTCAACGGCCCGTACTCAACCGGGATTCTGGCAGACGAGGGTCTGGATCTCCTAGCTGTTCCAGGGCAGAGGCGACGGATACGGGGGCCCGGCCCACCCCGATGTGGGAGCTTGTGGAATTCACCACTTTTTCTCCCATCGTTCATGTCTGGTTCTTTTGCCCATTTGCCCGTCCTTCCAAGCTGGCATTTCAGCGACAGGTCCACCGGGCAGTGCTAGAAACAATGGCCAGTGGCAATCCCGAACGCGTCATAGTCAGGGCAGAACGGAGCTCCTGCCGATCTCAGGGACGTTTCTGCTGCCGCTGGGTGTTTCTTCTCCCTGGAGCGGTCCCTGACTCCTTTAAACCGTCTGGTCTTTTACGCTTATGAACCCTTTTGGGGGGAGTGGTTGCAGCACAAACACAAAATTACTGCTGTTTACCCGCCGGAAACAAAAGATCGGACGAGTATATAGTAGATGCGCCAGGACTTGTGAACTTTTTCGTGCTTGAGGCCCAGAAGAACCTTGAGCAGCCCTATTTCGGTAGCGACTCAGAGAGCGCATCTAGGCTGTGGCGTACCGCCGGACAGCCATGTGGGAAGACCCGGATAGCGAATAATAGGTCCTGTAGACCAGGACCAAATTGAATGTTTGTCTCCAAGAATAGCTGAATGCTTTGACTGTCCTCCCATTTGTCCTTGGATTTTGGTGCCAGGGGACGCATGTTCAGCGCGTTGGCATGCGCCGGACTGTTGCCCCGGCAGGGAAGGAGGAACGCATTTGGAAATGCCGTGCCTGAAGATCATTTCGGACGCGTTGAGCGATCATCAACTAGATCGGAGGCTCGCGAGGCTCAGCGTGCTTCGGCGGAGCGTTTATTGACTTGGCTCATTGAGTGATTTGCGGGAACCAAACCGTGGCGTTCTAAAATTGCTGCTCTTGGCGATTACAACCGGTGCGAATGTTCTGGGTTGAGCGTCAGGGGAAGCGAACCATGCTTTGGTTGGAAATTGAGCGCTCACTCCGAAGTTGCGTACGCGTTCGCGAGGGGTCCGCACCTTGTACAATATATATCACTTTCCGGCAAACTCTCCAACCAATCATCGGATGATTTCGATGTAGCAGCCCTGATGGTCTAGCGGTATGATTCTCCCTTAGGGTTGTCAAACGACATCTCAGTCTGGGAGAGGTCCCAGGTTCGATCCCTGGTTAGGGCCTATTCTTTTGCTTTTGTGCCCCCCGCCCCCCCCCCCCCTTGAGCTGGTGGGAAAGAGTTCTCACTATTTGCGTCTTACCAGGTCTTCCTTTTGCTCCCAATCGCGTGGTTTAGAGTCGAAATCTGGGTTTTGACGTGGACTTTTTAGGCGTGTTGATATAAATCACAACAGTACCTATGCCGCGCTCCATGTACCTTGAGCCAGCCATGACGAATATAACGGCTGTATTCCCCCCTTCTTGAGAGCTTCCGTCAAGTGCAAGTAGATATGGTTAGAAATTGGCGGCCGAATAATGCGACTTCAGATGTGCTCGCTCTGTCTCGGTCTGTCCCCCTTAATCGAGCTGGGCATAAGCTGACATCTCTAACCGTCGGAAATCGCGGCAGCCTGTCTCAGCGGCTTAAGCAATCCGAAGCCAAGTATCCCTTTAGAAACTCCCCTTGTAACAGGGACGCACAAGCGGATTCGAACTCGCTCGGCTGACGACGAAAAGGAATCTGCCATTCCGATTACCGAACGGCATTGTCTAAGACATCGTCAAAGACACCGTCGTTTCGACAAGGCCTACTTCAATGAGGGGCGATTGAACGCACATGATGCATGTCTTTTCTATTGCCCGATTTTGCCCGGATGTTTCCATTATCATGTATCATCACTGCTGATGAATGTTTAAAGGCTCTCATCGCAGGCCGACAACTGGGAATATGTACTGCATCATAATGCTCTGTTCGATATTAGGTACGCCCATTCTTCCGCATTCACCTCTGTTCGGCTAGCGTTGGACAAGGATAATTTTCCTTCGCCCGGAGCATTAAAATTGCGTAAATGCAGCGTGATATCACGTGATGATATGATTGACTGCGGTCTTGCCCGGCAATTTACCTTCCCTGCCATCACGAATACGGCAAATTCAATGTTGCAGTTTACCTGCTGATTGCTTAAATCAACGTAAAAGGGCAAAAGAACGACTTGCCCCCGTCACTGGTGCCCTCGACTTGCCCCATCAAGGACGTGGGCTCTGAATCATGAAATCAGGGTTTTCCCTAGCTGCCGCTTAGGAGCGAATGCGCATTAACAGAGTCTAAATCTTCTCAGAAGAGCACCGAAGACTGAGGCGTTGTTTTCGATTCACATCACCGAGAGAAATGTGCTGCTCGCGGCTTCATTGTAGTATTCGCGTCGCTTGACAGAATTGCGAACAATGATGATCATCAATGCGTCTAATTCGTCTTCAGTCGCCATGGCGGCGATAAGTATAGCACTTTTACGTGTGGCTTGCAGGGATTTCTTCGCGGGTGGCAGCTCGCTGACGACACATCGTTCATCAAGTCATACATACTCATCACATGCATCTATCGACTATTCTTTCATCCGCTTGCCAAGTATCCCGGTCCGAGGCTGGCTGCTGTATCAGATTTTCGTGCAAACCAGTTTTGCGGATGCCTCAATCGTACATGTATGATGACTGACGGTCATTCCCAGCTTTGGTACGCGGCCGATACCCGTTCATCATGGAGAAAACTCACAAAGAATATGGTAAGCTGCCTAACCTGGTGATCCGGTGATGGAGTTTCTGGACGATCCTGATTGATGAATTCATGTGCAGGCGGAGTTATCAGAATAGCAACGAATGAGCTGTCGTTCGCGACACCGCAAGCATATTGCGACATATATGGCCATGCCGTCAATGGAAAGCAAACGTTCCCTAAGGGTTTTTTCTACGATTTTGAAGGCGAATTACCTCGCATCGTCTCTGTCATAGATACCCAGGAGCATTCTAGACAGAGAAGATACCTTGCACATGTCTTTTGCGCCAAGGCCCTCCATAATAAAGAGGTGGCCATCCACCATTACGTCGACATGTTTCTCGATTAACTGGAACGCATTGGTCGGCCAGGAGGTCCGGGTATCAATCTCGATGAAGCTTTCATATGGCTGACATCTAACATCATTGGTAACGTCCCGCTGAAATCTCTTAGGTCTAACGGGCGCTACCCCCTCGATGCTGAGCATTCATGGACTGACGCAACGAAGGTTTGCAGGTGATCTTGCTTTTGGCGAGTCCTTTTAGGCTGTAGCTCAAGGAAACACCAGCTTTTGGGTCTCCCTGATCATCGAAGCCTGCTACTTCAACGGGCTGAGTAGTCTTCGAAAGCGCATTCCCGTCATCAACCTGGCACTTCCATTCACGCTACCAAAAACCGCTGCGGCCATGTATGCTGAGCACAACAGGTTGACTGAAGAAAAGCTGGGCAAGCGCCTCAAAATGGGTAACTCTCGCCAACGCGACGATTTCTTTTCTCACATCCTACGAAAGGGTGGCGGCGAAGTGCCCAAAGCAGAGCTCATCCAGCAAGCGGGCACACTAATTATAGCAGGCTCCGAAACAACAGCGACTTGCTTCCTGACTTTGAGTTACTTCCTTTTGAAGAACATAGCATGCCTTACAAAGCTTGAAAAGGAAGTCCGAGAGGCATTCAGCTCCATGGATGAGATCACCGGGAAGGTAGCTTCGAAGTTGCCCTATCTCAACGCTATCATTAAGGAGAGTCTTAGTGTCACAAACTAGTGCGGTGCAGAGTAATAGAGTTAGTATAGTTAGGTATATCTAAGGCTTAATATTCTTCTCTAGCCCTCTAACTATTAAATAAGGGCTAGAGGACTTATCTAGGGGTTACTTAGTACCTCCCTATAGCTCCTAACTCCTATAGACTTCCCTAACTTAGCTTACTAAGCCTTTTTCTTTTATAATATTATCCTAGCTTATAATATAATCCCCCTCCTTTAAACTAGTCTACTCTTAGACTAGTTTATTTTATAGTTATCTAGAGGGTATTTAATACCTCCCTATAGGACTTTATAACCTCTTAGTTTCTATAAATCTAGAATTTAATATCCCTCGTTCTAGTTATATAACTCTTTTTTAGATAACTAGGTTACTTAGAGGAGTAATTAACTAATAATAAAGTACTTATCCTCTATCTTAGTAACTCTTATAGCTCTTATACCTAAGTAATAAGGGATTTTATAGCTTAGAGGAGTAATAAGCTAGTAATAAGGTATATTTATATTTTAAATACTTTTATAGCTTTATTAGATAGGTCTAGGACTACTTAGTAGTTATCTAGATAGTTAGAACTAAGTTCCCTTACGAGGGTTACTAATACCGAACGCGCTTAGCGCGGTTATCCCGCTTAAGGGCATCTAACGCGTTTAACGCGTTAAACGTACCTAAACGTATTAACCCTTATAAAAGGGCTTATCGCCTTTAAGGAAAAAACCTTCTAAATATAGAGAATTTTTACCTATATTTTTTTTGCTTACTACGTAGACTATATTAATTAGTAGTATAACCTTAATAGTTAGCTATATCCCCTCGTAACTAAGGATATCCCTTATAATTAAGGAAGGTATTTAACTATATAAATAGCTAACCCTATTAAATTTATATAAAATAGTATCGTAGTAGTTAATACCTATAGGTATTATATATTATTAAAAGCCTCTAAACTCCCCCTTTCCCTTAACTAGGAAATATTAATAAGAGATATTAACTTTTTATTATTTCCCTTAATTAAGAGATATCCCTAAGAGATATTAAACCTTAAAGATTTCTTTAACTAAGGAACGTCCTAAAGAAATAATAAACCTCTAATAATAATACCCTATAAGCTACTTTCTAATTATAAGGTTAAAGAAGGTCTTAAGTCCGACCTTCTAGAACTTATTAACTATTTAATTATTATAAACTTCGTAGTAGCGCTTAAGTAATACTTAGATAAGTTCTATATACTACTTACTTAGACTAAGTATACCCTTCTTAGGTTAGTAATAAAGATAAGTATTATAGCTATTACTTATAAGACCTTTAAATAATATTTAGTAAACTATTATAAATATATTTAAAATTTAATATTATATAGGGAAGTATATAAGACTACTTAATATATTTAAAGTAAGGTCCTATAAGTATAGATAACTAACTTATAACTATTTACTAATACTATTAGGTAGTAATATTACTTTAATCTCCCTTATTATAATTAATATATTAAGATAGAGACTAAATAGAGCTAGACTCTAGACCTAACGCTCCCCTTTAAAGAGGATAAAGAGAGGGGAAGCTATAAGACCCTAAGAGCTAAAGCTATAAATAAACTAGATATCTTAAAACCTATATCTAAACTTAATATAATAATAATCCCTAAAGCTTTTTTAATACTCCTATTAACTCTAGAGGAATATTATAAGTTTAAACGAAGTTTTATAAATAGTTTATAACTCCTACTTCTTAAACCTATATTAAAAGATATAACTACTATATTAATATTAGAGCTAAGCTTAAATACCTTCTATATATTATTTAGAAAAAGTAAAGATATATTAAATACTTTATTCCTAACTTAAGAAAAAGGAATAAGTAGCCCTCTTATACTTAAGCTAAGTAACTTATAGAGTTACCCTAGTACTTATAGCTAGGGTAAGTAATATAATAAGATAGGCGCCTAGGAACTAGAAGCTAGTCTATTAAACCTTAATAAAAGTAAAGGATATAATTAGGATATTAAATATATAGAGGATACTCCTCTACTACTATTACTACTTATACTGCCTAGAGATCCTAGTAATAGAGGTAATAATAATAACCCTAAGGGCTAAAATAGTAGAGGAGGTAGCCCTAGCTATAGTAGTAATAATAGCTAAGGTAATTAATACCTTTAACTACTAGCTAAGCTAAGAGATACTATTAAACTATTATCTAACCCTAATAAGTTCTTAGTTAGCTATAACTTTCTTATATTCCTTCTCTCTATAGATAAAAAAGGGGTAGTATAAGTAATAGCTAGAACGTTAGCTATAGAACCTAGACGTAGTACTCCTTAATTTAAGACTAATATAATTAGGTTATTTAATCCGCCTCTATATAATAATAAAGTGAAAGATATATATATTAATAGTAATTAAAGGACTATCTATTAAAATATATATCGTTTTATTAATACTATTAATAGCTATATCGAGTTAGATAATAAGAACTTAGCTATAGCTACCCTTAACCTATATTAAACCTTACTAAGGTATACCTTAGACTAGTACTATACTAATCTAATACTTAATAAGAAGGCGGAACTTAAGGACCCTAATTATACGTTAGACTATTAGAAAGAGTTATTACTTAAACGTTTTTATTTACTATATAAAATTACTAAAGTATATTTACCTAAGGAAAGGTATACTCTATATAATATATATAATTAATATAATATTTAATACTAGATAACTAAGGTTACTTAACTATATAAGGATATTAAAGAGAGCGAATCTAAGGTATTAACTATTACTTATAATAAGATAGATATAGAACTAGTTATTAGTATTCCTTAGCTAACTAGTAATATAAACTATAATAAGTTTATTATAAGCTTATAAAAGATAGTCCCTAGCTAGTATTAAATAGTTACTAAAGGATCCTAGCGAGTATTAGTCTAACTATCTATTAAGGCGACCTATATAAGAACCTTAGTAACGCGATTATTACTAAAAGAGACCTCGAAGGTAGGCTATACTATAGCTACTTATTACTTATACTATATAAACTTAAAAGAGACTATATCTAGCTTATTACTATTAAAACTTATAAAGCAAGCTATTAATATAGCTGCTGAACCCTTATTATCTACTCGCAAGGAAATTCGGTTTAACTAATAATAAAGGCCTGAATACTAATACAAATAGCCCGGTTAATATATTTAATATCCTTAACCGCCTAGTTACCCTTTAGCTTATATAACTAAGGGTACTAGTCGCGAGTAAGCAGAAGAGGAAGTATATATTTCGTTAGATAAGGGCGACTTTAACTATATCTAGCATATTAAAGCTAGCGAGGATTTAGACTCGAAGACGATCCTAAGTATATTAACCTAGTTACTTAACCCGCTTATTACTACGAATACCCTTTAGGTTATATCCCTAGATATAAGGATAAGTACCCTGTTTTTAATATTAACTCCTTCTAAAATTCGCTCCTTAAGGATCCCGGAATCTACTTATACAAAACCTACTTTTATAACGCTAAGCTATATACTAACTTTAAGAGTATCTTCTCGCATTAGACCCTTCTATCCCCTTAGCTAAATATAACGCTTATTAGTCCTATTAAGCTATAGTAATATATAGTTATATATTTATACCGCTATATATACGCTAAGATTATTATCCGGGGCTATTATAATAGACTACTAATCGTAATTTATATTAATACTAGTATAGACTGCTTAGTTATAAGCAAAGCCTACTTATAATAGTTCCGTACCCTCTTAAGAGAACCTAAGGTATTTAAGCTCTAAGGCATAAGAAGCCTTAAGACTATCGCCTAGGTAACTTTTATAATTCTTATATAAGGATAATAACCTAATGGCTATATAATAACTACTAAGCTCTATATAGGTATATAGCTTATCCTATATTTAAATACTAGTCTACTTATAAGATAAGACTTTAATATACTTAATAGGCTTAATATTCTAAACTTAGAATCGTGCGTCTAAATTATATCCTATAATAATATTTAAATTCTCTCTTAGATCTATTTAAAAGTCCCTTTCAAAGTTTATAATATATATACTATAAGAAATATAACTATCACGCTATATAATCGCTCTATTATTTAAATTAAGATACTATTAGTAAAATAGAGTCCCTTCTATTTAGCCTAAAGCATAAAGGGTATATATATATTTATATAGGTAATTCACTACTTATTCCTATTATTAATAACGCTCCTTACCTATTAAAGATTAAATAAAGCACTAAGCTTAGAACCCTAGCGCCCTTTAAGTCTAATAGATACCTTAAACTAAAGACTTATAATTAACTATAAATAGCCTTTTTAATATTATTATATAAAGATCTAATATATCACGCTATTTTTAGCCTTTCTAATTATAAGCTTATAATACTCGCTTAGCTACTAGAACTATTAGTTAATAAATAAGCTAAAGTCTCTAACCTAACTAGTAAGGAAGTAATTACTAACTATAGTATAACTAATGATAATATAATGCTAAATAGTAGAGATATCTATAAGGGGAATATTAACCTAAATAGTAAGATAGGTATAACTAAGCTTAAAAACTTACGAGTAGTTATTACTAAGGAAGGTATATATATCTATAACTAAGACGCTAAAGCTATATAACGCCTTAAAGAGGTTATCTTATATTACCCTGCTATTTATAAGAACTAAGGACTAATTAACCTTCTAAAAGATTAATACCTTAAGGTCGAACTTATTAAACGATAGTAGAATATATATATTAGATAATAACCCTATCCTATTAGTAAAGAAGATAGGAACCTTATTAATAAAACTTTAGACGAGCTCTACGCTTAAAACTATATAAAATAGGGTAACTCTAGACCTATACTATTTAGAGCCCCTATATTCGCTATATAGCAAATCGTAGATAGTAAGTATAAAGGTTATATAGTTATAGACTTATATACTCTTAATAAAACTACTATCCCTAACGTATACCCTATGCTATTATAATAAGATATTATTAAACGCCTTCGTAGTAAACTATAGATTACTATAATTAACGCTCGATCCTTCTTCTATTAATTTCTTATTAAGAAGGAATATTAAGATTAATTTACTATAATTAGCTACTAGGGATAAGAACGCTTAAAGGTAGTACTTATAGGATTCTATAATTCGCCTGCTTACGCTTAATATACTATAAATAGACTCCTATAACTATATAAGGAATATACCTACGTATTTATTAATAATATTATTATTACCTTAAAGAACTTTAATACCTACCTTAAGTACCTTAATATAATTCTTAAACTCTTTATAGATATTAGACTCTCGCTTTTAATAAAGAAGTTATTTATTAGATATCCTTCTATTAAGCTACTTAGCTTTACTATTAATACTTTTAGACTATTAAATACTTAAGACTATATTAATACTATTAAGAAAGTTAAGTACCCTTATAACCTCTACTAGCTTAAATACTAAATAGGTATAACTAGTTTTCTATAATATATAATACTCTGCTATAGTTATTATATCTAACCGCTCTAATAATATAAAACTATATTACTTACCTAAGCCCGAGCTTAAGGGAAGGATAAAGGCGCTATAAGAAAGCTCTTTTATTAAAAGATAAGTTTTAAACCTATACTAAAAGAAGTAGCTAGCTTTAATAATATTAAGGACGCCTTAATAGTAGATAACGCCTTATTCTATTATAACCCTAATAAGTAATTATTTATATAGCTTAACTTGTTAAAGGAATATAAATACTCCTCACTAATCTTCTAGCTAGCTAACTATATTAAATAGAAACCTTATAACCCTATTAAGTATACTAATATACGTCTAATTACTTATATTAGTAAGGCCCTTAACTAAGCTAAATAGAAGTATTAGCCTATTAAACTCGAAGTAGCTTATTTAATATAAGTAGTAAAGAAGTATTAGCTAATACTATATTTATCTAGAAGAGACCCTATAATAGTACTTACTAACTATTTAGTAATATATAATATTATTAAATAAACGTTGCTATAGTTAGAGGATAAGATAAGGTCTAACTTATAACTTATATTATTATTAGAATATCTTAGCTAGTTCTCCCTAGTATATTATTATATCCCTAGAATATTAAATATTATAGCGGACGTGTTATTATACCTACTTATAATAGAAATCCCTATTAAAGATATTAGAGAACTTAATAAGAAATAAGATAATATACTAATAGGTATTAACTTTATAATAGAAATATCTCTTAATAATAACTTTAAGGCTAAGCTTATCTAATTATATACTAACTCTAAGTCCTAGAGTAGAGTATATAAGATACTCTATAAAAAGGTAAATAATATAGACCTCGACTTTATTATATATAATAATCTTCTTTACTATATTAACCCCTATACTAATAAATAAAGGCTCTACGTCCTAAAAGAGTTAATAACGCCTCTTATTAAAGAAGCTTATAATAACTACTATTATTTTAGTAAGGAATAGATATAGAGAGCTATTAATAAATACTTTTATATACTACGTCTTAAATAATAAGTTAATAATTATATAGCTAACTACCCCTAATATAGAATAATAAATATAGAATATTAACTACTACTTAGCGTAATATAGCTAATATTAATACTAGCTATTCCCTTCTATATAATTACTATAGACTTTATTATTAGACTTCCTGAAATACCTTTATAGTATTTAAGCTACGAAGTAGAGAACTTCCTACTTCTTAATATAGTACTTATTATAACTAATAAGTTCTCTAAAGTAACTCTTCTTATCCTAGGTTACTTAATATATACTACTAAGATCTAGGGATACCTCCTTCTTTATAACCTCTAGCGTAGTAACTAGGGAATACTAAAAGCTATTATATCTAATTATAACTAAAATTTCCTTTTAAAGTTTTAGACAGCACTATAGGCTAAATTATATACTAAATTAAGATTCTTAATAGCATATTATCTATAAACTAATAGTATTTTAGAATATAAAAATTAAACCGTTAAACTAGCTATTTATTACTTTCTTAACCTTGTTAATAATAACTAGGTAATATTACTACTAAGCCTTTAATATAACCTTAATAACGCCTACTTATAAGTTATTAGTTATTTACTAAACCATATCCTATATAATAAAAATACTAATAACACGTTAAATATCTTAGGTAACACTAACCCTAAAATAAACTATAAAATCTTCTAAGAGGAAGCGAAAATTTTAATTATAATAGCCTAGCTATATATAAAAAAATAGCATAATAAAGAATATTATTTTATTACCTTTAAGCTAGGTAACTAGGTATACCTTAAGATAAGATTAGGATATTATTTACTAGGACGACTAAACTTAAAGTATAGCTACTAGCGCATTCTATTTAAGGTCCTTAAATATATTAGTAAGTTAGTATACCGCCTCGATACTCTACCTAACATAAATTTTTACCTAGTTATATCTATCGTCTAACTTATATTAGTACTAGCCCCTAGTAGTAACCTATTTAACTATTAAGATAACTACTAAGGCCTAGTTAATATTAAGGAAGATAATAATATTTATTAGCTTAAAGTAGATAAGTATTTTAAGATTAAAAGCATTCTTAAGAAGCAAGCCCTCGCGCGAGGAAAGGTATAATATCTAATTAAATAGAAAGGTTACTTACTAATATATATTATTTAGATAGATAAAGATGCTATAAACGCAGATAAACTCGTTATTATATTTAAAAGCAAGGAATAAGAGATAGAATAGCTCTATAAATAAGTATAAGCTTAAAGACCTATTTAATAAGGTATTAAACTAGGAAGGCCTTATAAGGACCTAGTAGAATAATATAATATATATTATAAATGAGGAACGCGCTACTTAAAGCGCCTTAAATAGATAAGTAGACTATAAAGAGTATTATAACTAAGGCCTTATTATAAAATAAAGATATTTAGCGCGCTTAGCGTATCTAAGAACTTTACCCTAATAATAGCGATATTTATATCTATCCTGTTAGTAAAGATAACTACGCTTATTATACCTTCCCTTTTAAACTCCTTCTACCCTTAGCACTATAAGAACCTTTATAAACGTAACTACCCTCCTCGCTAGAAGGTTAATCCCTACTCTTACTTAACTAATAAGAAAAATTAGCGCTTAAGTATATATATATAAAATAAATTTATATTACTAAGTAACCCTACTAGCTATTACTACTACCTTCGCCCGCTTAGTATTAAGCGTATTTTTCCCTCTATATATATATTTCGCTAAAGAGCGTTAACGCCTTTAACCCTATTATTATACTATTATTATACTTATATATCTCCCTTTATTACTATTATCCTCGCCTAGATATTAAGGAATCTTACTAACGCTCTATATCGTCGCGCGCTTAGTACTACTAGAGTAACTTATATTATATATACCTAGGTATTACTTTACTATAAATAGATAACGCTCTAAACGCGAAGACGCTAAGTATATTACCCTTAATTATATTTACTACTACCTACTTAATATTAAGATTCCTTATAATAAGCTAGGATATTATATTTATAACTAAGAAATCTTTAAGCGCGCCCTTAACTAAGAGACCTAATATTATAGAACTAGTTATAATATTTCTAATACCCTATTTATTATCTATCTAGGTATTAATACTTACTTAATTACCTAACCGCTATCTATAAACTAGATTAAGTTCCGCTACTAATTCCCTAATATTATTTTAAATATTGAGTAGCTATCCCTCTATAATACTATATAGAACTCCCTTAAATATAACTTATATTATACTATTTATATCGCTAGTACGCCTATTTCTATCGATTCTAGAGAGGCCTTAAGTAGAGATAATAAACCTATTACTACTAAATATAATTAAGCTAATAAAACTATTAATACTAATTAGCCTAAACTATCCCTTAATACTAGCTAACCTAACTAAGCTATTAATACTACTAAATACCTTAAACCTTAATTATTAACTAATATTATTATAACTAGCACTAGATTAACTCCTATTACTTAGAATAAAACTAATAAGATAGCTACTCCTAAGAAGTAAGCTACTAGTATTAGCACCCCTAATATAATAGATATTATTAAGGCTATCGAGGGAATATAAGTCTATAGTAAATATATTAGCTATATCTCTATACTACTTAATAGATATAAGGAGACCTAGATCGCCCTAACTATAGCGCTCTCTAAGGGTTATATTACTAATACTAGCGCTATTACCCTTAACCTAGGC
>JAVHLU010000950.1:0-41812 GCA_036785755.1 Colletotrichum ledebouriae
AACCTACAACCTCCTCTCTCTCTCGTTCTTATAGCTCGAGTTTGCCAAGATGCGGTCGTCATTCCTTTACACCAGCCTTGGCCTCGCCGCTGCCGGCTCGACCGTCGCGCGTCATGTCCACCAAATGCGAACAGACTTCCACTTCGCGGTCCTTACCCAGGCCCATTCAGCCTGTGGACTTCGCGCCGCAGATGGGAAGAAGGGCGTCCTTTTGATGAACCGTATCGGCCCTTGCGCCTCGGAGCTCTACATCGCCAACGCAGACGGAACGAATGAGCGCAAGCTGCTTGGCAACAGCTCGACTTTCCGGCATCACGCGTCCTCCACCCAGGACGGCCGATGGGTCACCTTTACAACGGAGCGCAACTGCGACGGAAACTCTGACCTCTACCGCGGCCAACGGCATCTGCTCGAGCCTGGAAAAGCTCCCCGCCACGCCCTCCGTGGAGGATGCCGATGCGCTGTCGCCCGACGGCACCAATCTCGCCTTCTTCTCGAACGAGAACGGCTACAAGACCAACAGCTAGGTTCAGGATCTGGCTACGGGCGAGAGGCGCAACTTCACCAAAACCGCCGAGATCGCCGTCAACCAAGTCCGGATACTGCCTGGTAGCAGTAACGCCACTGACAACATCGCATATCTGATCAAGGGCAACGATGATGAAGGATACAACTACACCTCGGGCGCCACTCCAGCCGTGAAGGCTGCCATCCGCTCCCCGGCATGGTCTCCTGATGGCAAGTTCGTTATATACGAGAAGGTCGATTTCACAGCCCGCCCGATGGAGAAGCATCTTCACAGCTGGGGTAAGGACTGGCAATACCGCTCCACAGACGTCCTCCCTCGGCTCTCCCTCCAGGGCCGCCTCGTGATTACTCAGAAGCAGCTCGGCAACTCCTCGATTGTCTCCATGAACCCTGACGGCACCGACCTCAAGCTCGTCTTCGACTCTCATTCCACCGGAGAACTCGACTCCGCTCTAGTTGCCAAGGGTCTCGCGGGCGCGTTCCAGCCCCCTTGGTCTGCCGATGGCGAATGGGTAGCCTTCGGTCCCAGCTCGTTGTTCCAGTCTCGCCCGAGAGGCAAGGCCCGCGTCTACCGCGCGACTTCGAACGGAACGTTTTACGAGGCTTTGACCGACGGCACCGTCCACTCCGGATTCCCCAGTTACTCGCCCGACGGGGACCACATCGTCTTCCACGAGTGGGTTGTCCGGTACGGCCTGCTCGTCATCGACCTGAACACCCTCGAGGTCCGGTACCTCACCAACGCAACCGACAACCTCCCCTTTTGGTCCCCTGACGGCGAGCGCATCGTCTTCACGCGCAAGACGAGCTCGACCAACGTCGATGTCTGCACCATTCGGCCCGACGGAACCGGCCTTCAGACCTTGACCTCGAGCGGTGCCAACGACGCCCACGCCGTCTGGACCGCCGACGGCCGGATCATGTACTCGAGTGGGATGTACGGTTTCGGCGACGAGGCTGCCATCTATGATCAGATTTTCCAGCCCTACGGTCAGATCATGGTCATGGCTGCGGATGGATCCAACAAGCAGATGTTGGCGAATAGCTTGTGGGAAGATTCCATGTCGCTTTACGTTCCCAACGAGTTTTTAGTGTAGATACCTTGGTTTGTAATTGAACATGCATACTGTCTGTGGTTGGAGTACGATGCCAGTATATGCAGAACAAAATTCCTAGGTGTGCACCGTCGAGTGTTCCGTACGGCGTCACGCTGAGACGCAGTAGGAACCAGGGCTCGCCACGTTCACAGTCTGAGTAATAGGGTTGTCGGTTTAAAATTGGAATAGTGACTAGACATCGCGATAATCTAGTCTCCTGGTGTAAGAAGGGCAACTTCTACTGTGCGGAGTGTGACACACAAGAGAGCATAGTTGTCACAAAATATCCAGGAGATCATGAAATGGTACCTAACAGTCAAGAGTTCTATTCTTTGAGCTAGACCTAGCCGCCCAAACCCAGAAAACCCAAAGCCGCTGTTCACCAAAAAAGTAAGAGGTGGGGTTCTTTTGTTAGTTCTTGTTCGATTTTTGCCTCCTCTGCTCATCTTCTTGTCCCGGAAGACACAGTGCTCCAATGCCGATCAAGAAAAGCGCATCAGCGAGCTAAGCATCACCAGCTTCCTTCCTCCTTTCCACCACGCGTCCTGTCCTCCACGAGATGCGAGCGGCCACGTTGAGTCCAACTCATCCAGTCCGCTCACATGGCGTATGACGTGTATCGTGTTTGTTTCAATGTCATGGTGACACGAGTGTTCGTAATGCCTTCCTCAAACTCCCGAGTTATTAAATAGGTGGAGAGAAGGATGTAATGTGGTCGCTGACGAGGTGAAGCTCGTTCAGCGTAGATGTGTTGTGATCCCCACGGTTGTTGAAGCAGGGGTATGCAGATTTAATAGCAAACAAATAGGGTATGTGCAGAAGAGGTATAGCATGGTTACCCCACCCGAGATCCCACGTCATGGCAGGCGATCTAACGACAAAGAGGCTTGCAACTTGCAAATGTTTGTCGTTTGCTTCGGCCTTTGCCATCGAGGTGCCGATGACTCATATCAAGGGTTGAGTGCGATGAGCGTCCCAATGGCTAGCCGACCATCTATGTGATCAGCCAAAAGCCGACGATAAGGTGTAGGGGCTATCCTCCAACAGGGCCGTGATCATAATGCAAAGTGGTGCCCAATGCCACAATGACAGCCCTTCGCGAGAGGGCGTTATTTGTCGTTCCAAGCCAGGACGCCGAACCCAGAAAAACATAGAACCGCCGTGTCAAAACAGAGAGGCGAAGTGCAATGGAAGCATGACAACCCGAAAGTGCCATTTTCGATACAGCTTCCTTGGCTCGGCCAATCCAGCCAGCCACTCCTGACCAAATCAAAAAAGGGGAGATGTATCGATCAAAAAGGCCGATCGCATAGCACATCCCCCATCCCCAACGCCGTGCTATGCAAAATGGTGTTATACAGAACCCAGTCGAAGGAGGGCCTCCACCGCCTCACGCTCTTGCGCGTCAGACGTGGCCCCCAACGCCGAGAAATCGAAAGGCAAAGGTTGGTGAGAACGGGCCATGCCGGTTGAGACGGACCGCATGCCTCCAGACGTATATACACCGGTAGAGAGGAAGCTGTGTCCAACCGAGTTGGCGGCCGCGTTGTAAGACTCAGCGCGGAGAGCAGCAGCACCAACGGCAGCCCAGTCTTCGTCGTCGGTCGCGTCCTCAGGGTCATCGTTCATGGCGATGTCATCGTCGTCCGGAGCCTCCGAGCACGAAGCGGAGGCTGAGCCATCCAGGGACATTTTATCCGCTTCATTCTCCATCATCATGGCGTCGCGGTCGTCGTGGGAGAAGACGATCGAGTCACCGTTGCTGGAAGAGGCAATGTTCAGACGAGACCTGTCCGTGCCACATCCACCGTTCTTGGAAATTGGGATGCCGGCGCAGTAGTCCGTAGGAGGCGAGCTCCGGGAGGCCTGGCCGCGTCGTCGAGCGTCCCATCGTCCCCAACCGACCTTCTCGAACTCCACATCGCCGTCAACTCCGCCTCCATCGCCTCCGCGACCTTCCAAAGCTCCAACCACCAGTCGACGCGCCTTCGTCGGGGGGATTCCTGCGAACCCCGGCACTGACGTCGTCAGGTAGCCCATGATGTGGCGGATTGCCAGAGGGCCGTGGTTGAGGAGGATGTCGGGGAGATGATGCTTGGCCAGCAGAGAAGTGCTGATAGCTCCAGTCGCGTCGCAGGAGGGCGATCGCGAGGCTTCTCGCCGGGCGTGCTCTTCGTGCAGGTCAAGATCCGAGTCGATGGGCTCGAGCTTGGCCTTCTGAAGCTGGGCCTTGAGGCCGTGAGGCGGGAGGGCGGGAGAAATGGAGTTTGGAGGAGTAGGAAGAGGATGAGATCGTGTCACAGTCGTCGCAGGAACACTCCGAGCCGCTACAGCAGTTAAGTTGTCTCGGCTCATATCGGAGGCCTGGTGGATATCGTGAGCAGCAGCTGCCATGGTCGCCATGTTGTCGTTTAGAAGTGTCTAATGCTTCTAGACGTGTCTATGACAGTTAGCTCAGGGTCCAATAAGCGGTGCGATGTGACGCGTGAATGAGTAGGGAGACCGCAAGGGCAAAATGTGGTGATATGGTGGTTGTGGTGTCGAGTCACCAGGGGGACGACGGATGGTAGGGTTGGTGTAGACGTACTGCTAGAAGCGGAAGGGATGCGATGCAAGTGTGGAACTTTGCGGGTAGGCAATGCGGTCGACGGGTCGGCTAATGACAGAGGCAGATCAGGGCTGACAGAGCTGTTGCGATTATCTTGACTGTGACAAGAGAATCTCGTCAGTATGGTTATGTGATTCTTCGTGGTGTTGATTTGTTGTTGAAGAAGGGAAAGGAAAGGAAAGGAAGGGCAGGGTGAGAAGAGCGATGGCAGGGCTAATGTAAAAGAACGGCGACGGAGACGGCATTAGAGGCGCGGGATGGGAGACAACGAGTGACAGACTGCCACTGAGCCATGCCATGAGTGACTCTCACTCTGCTGCTGCTGCTGCTGCTGCCAGAGGGCAAAGATACATCGGGAGTGACTTGGTACTTGGGGTACATGAGGAGACCTGGGGCACTTTGAGAGACGAAGGCCGGGGAGCAGGTCCCCACGATACCGGACGGATGCAACCCGGCCTTAGGCCAGGATAGGAGGTATCTGCTGAGTACCTTTCTTACGTTGCTTGCTGCTGCTGATGTGGTCGGAGTTGCTTCCTGACAGCAAGTCTCCGCTAGGAGGCCAACCTACACCTCCTCCAGCATCTCATATGTTAGCGTGGCAGGGAGTCCACTGTTACTAGGATGAACTGAAATCGCATAGGGCAGTAACATTGGGACCCTTGTTGCGCTAACATATGAGATGCTGGAGGAGGTGTAATTGCGTACCTGCTGATGAGAGGAGAGGATGCGACAGCAATCCGCCAGTCAACATGGAAGGCCGTGGCTGTGTTCCTTGTTCCTGTAAGGTATCCTGAATCCTGTATGCAAGTGCTATTGCTCAGGGCAGTTTTGCCTGCACTTCCCTGGTAGTGGAAGGTGATGATCCAGGCGCAAGCGCAGGCTGCAGCACGCACCCAAACCAGAGAGAAACAAGGCCGCCCGGCGAGACGGGCAGCAAGCCAGCAGCAAATCTAAGCAAAAGGAACAAAGAGACAGGTGAGGAGGGCGTGTGAGTGTGAGTTGGCCTTGGGTGTCGAGGCGCTTGTCGCCAGGTGGTGACAATCTGTGGCTGCAACCGAAGAAGGGCCTACCCCCTGCACCAACCAACCACGACCACCACACCTAAAAAAGTACCCAGCAAGGCAATCAAGGCCAGCTGATTGTTACGACCACACCACCCCGAAGGTGCTTGGACGGCGGTCTTGGCCCCCTTTTGAATGATGAGTTGGTCCAAGGTCTACGGGAAGGTCCAGGCATCGTCCGGTCTTCCAGTGTGGCCTTGCCTGTGAGAGAAGCGACGGCGCGTTGAAATGGTGTTGCGTGTGTTGTGCTGGTCTTCGCGAGGACACGTTGCGCATTCTTTTCGCATTTGTTAGGTAACTCCTTTGTCTAAGTGTGTGTATCTATACCTCAGTAGGTAGTTGTAATACACCCCGAGCGATATCAGAGAGGAGAACGAGAAATGACTATGAAGACCCCTTTCTGATCTGTTGTCCTAGACACTCGTCTGAAATTATTCGTAGAAAGGGGTGGACGGGGGATGGATATGAAGAATAAAAAAAGGGTTGTTGTTGATGGATTTAACCACAAACGCACACGACTGTTTTCTGCAAGAAATTGCAGTGCCGGACGGCCGGTTTCTTCAGATACCTGCCTCGCCTGGTCCGCTCTCTGCTTCCGTTCGACGCTGGTGGCCGCATGGAACAACAAGACGCAGCTATTCGTTGACATTTCATTTGCGAGGCCATCATTGCTTTTTTCAGTCGCTCAGTCCCGTTCCCCAGACACTAGGCGAAAGGGGGAGGGTATTAGAGGAAATTCCAATCTCGCCAAACAGGGTATCAATTTTCTCTATTGCGAGTCTCGATCTTCATGATGATCAAAGCTTTTCTGGCAACGAAATTTCGAATTTCGAATTTCCAATGTCCTTTTTTTTGTGAACAAATTGCGACGTTGAAGAAAAGGAGACTGTGATTTGATTTTCGAGGTCTTCGTTGCCCTCGTTGTTGACAAGGCCCCCGGTCAACCGGCCGGCCGGCTTGGTAGCGGTAAGTGACCTGGGCAACGTCCAGTCCTTTCGATCAAAAGAGAGGTGTCGGCGATTGATGACGACACTGTCGCATTCTCCACGGCGCGCGCGCGCAAGCTTGAGCATTGTGGTCTCCGTAGTGGAGAGCTATGGGAGTGCGTGTTAGAGCGCAGCAGCAGCAGCAGCCCGTCCTGCGCGCGCGTGGAAACACTTTGTTACTGCCCGTCTTGTCTGGAAGGCTACTGCTTAGGCTGCACCGGGCCCGTGGTCGCATCTCTTGCTCCCAGCGGAAACCCATTAACCAGGCGGGGAAACAGACGGAAGACCAAGGGACCCCCTAGCCTAGCGGACGGGTCACGGAAACATGGGTTGACCGACAATGGAAGCGGATACGGACATTGACAATGCGTTCCTGACGACGACGACGTCGCGGTAGCCAAAACCATCGTGACCAAAAAAAAAATATCAGTGCGTTGTGGGAGAAGTCAGATCGCGATTGGGGTTTCCCAACCCTACTTTACGAGAAGGGTTTTACGAGAAGGGGCCAAAAAAAAAAAAATTCCCTCTTGTCAAAGTCCAAGGAAGGGTTTGAGGTTCATGAATCGGGTTTATGTTATCCATGGTGGAGTCCAAGGGGGAAGACCGAAAATGGAAACAGGGCAAAGTGAAAGGAGTCGGTCGCATCACGCTGGGACGAAAGTTTCACGGCGTCCTGCCCTTGGCTTGCCCTTGGGTTTTCCCCCTTTCTCCGACAGATTGGTAAGCTTTCGACAATCGCATCTAGGCGACGCTGTTGCCGAGAAGGAGAGTTTTATGCCTTTCACATTCGATGACGGGGACATCGTGGGAGAAAACGGACGTAAGGTTTTCTTGGGAAGTCGATGTCGCAGCCGCCGTGCGTCAAGTGATTGAACTTCCCACACAATGCGGCCCGTAGGGATGAACGATCGTCGCGGCGGTTGTTGTTTTTGTTGTTGTTGTTGGTGGCGGTGGTGGTGGTAGCGTAGTTGCGTCGAGATGATGGCCCGCAGGGAATCGCCAAAGCTGCTGCAAGTCTGTCGCTGACAATCCGTCAAGCTCCGTTCTCAGGCCGTCCTTCTCGAAGTTCCCTTGCCCCTGTTAAACAACCCGGCAGAGGATGACAAAGGCCTGGGAATGCCTTCGAAAATCATGGTGTGGATAAGCCGCAATTACGGAAGACCACGGGTGATGTTCCCCTTCCCCCCGTTTCCAGAGATTGTTCTTTTCCCAGCGACCCTATCGGCAGTCCGGGGAAAGGTGACGAGTGGGAACTTTTCGTTTCAGCGGCCCAGTCGGCATGGGAGGATGAGAGAGGGCCCAGACTGGACAACACGACGTGGGCACATGGGCACGTCGCAGGCTCTCAACTTCTTGTCCACGATGGATCATGGAGCCCATGGGTAAGGTACTTTGAGACTACCTGTAAAACGGGGGTGGGGGGGAGGCGGTCAACTTGGGGAGCCCGCGACAACGGACAACCTATGAGCTCCGCCATGTGGATTGTTTGGAGGACGTGGGTGAGGGTCGAATCGTCACGATGTGGGTTTAGAAATGTTGCGTTGAGCAAGCTTCCCTTAATTCTAATTTTGAGTTAGTGTATCGCGGACACGACCTAATCAAAGAGCGGCGCAATCAACGTTTCCGAAAGTCCATGAGTCAACTCCAACAAAGTGGAATGGAATTAGATGGGGGTTCGCAGGTGAGCTGTCTTCCCGTTGCCCAGCGGCAAGCGACGAGCAGGAAGACACCGAAAGATAGGTCTTGTGGTTATAAACATTGTACTAAGAGACAGAGAGTACAACTGTGAGAGAGGCAAGAGGACTTACTTGCATTGCCACCAAACTCTCATCAACCAGCCATACCTTACCTCACCTGACTTAGTTCGGCAATAGGATTTAGACAAGTGAATTGGATAGCTATACTTATGTATACCCCATGCGGGTGGCTTGAAGGACTGAGGACCATGCACCCAGCTGGCGCTGACCCATCGCCTTATTGAGTTTGTGCTGTTGACAGGTACGTATCCTCGAGTATGTCGTTGCTCTCTTCTCAGCTCGCCCTACCCTCTCACTCCACGGCGAAGATACACAAAAATCCAGCTGCACAATATCTCCAAGCACACACTGACTACATTATCAGCATTTCGTGGGAGGGACTTTGCCCCGAACAGATAAGCCACGCCCGTACCTCGACGCTTATCCTTATCTATCTACCGCCCCAAGTCGGCTGAGGCGCTTGCGTGGCTAACGATGACCTAAAAGTGGTCATTCGAAGGTAGCTTGCCAACTAAGGCGACGAGTCCTGGCGATGGGCAATAGCTGAAGACCTTCTTTGGCAATCGCCGCCCCTCCTTCAAATCCGTCCATCCGCCGCCGCTGCCTTCGCATCTCATCTGATCTGATTCCAAGGGACATTCCACCCCCTCTACTATGGTACAGCCCGGCAGCAACACGAGAAACACCCCCTCACGTTCCCATACCGATGTGCTAATGGCTGACGCTGATGTGCATGGCATCGCGTCGTATCCGTTGCTGCGGGTACCTTGCCTTGACATGACGGACAGGAAATCATGTAGTGGAATCCGAATGGAGATCGCGGGTTGAACCAGCCACCCCGTGTGTCCGTGTTCCTGTCAGTACCTGTCTCGTTTCCTTGAAATTGCTGGCCGCAGCAACCTTGAGCCTGGAATTGCAGACCATCCGACTCAGGTCTCCCCGGAATTCGCGCAACCCTCCACGTTGCACGCCGTCGAGCGCAACCATCACGTTGCTACCAGTTTCGGCTCTGATTGGTTGTCCACCCAAACGTGGAGTAGAGGTTTCGCGCCCCGAATGACATCGAGCCGCAACAGCCTTCTGCTACCGACTAGAAGCAACATAGAATGCGGTGCCCGTTTCTAATGCCTCTTTGCATCGTGTCGCCCCCGTCTCCGTTGATACCCTGTGTGGCTATCTTATCATCGGGGGCACTTGTTTCTGTTCCTTTTCACTGCTTTCATAGAGTTCGCTACATCGATGTCGTCGTCGAATCAATGCGCCACATCGCGAGCCGTGTTTGTCACCCATCCACTGAACAAACCCCACGTTGTGGCAGGCTGTGCCGTCGAGTCTTCGGGCTCGGGTGTCTGTGGGTATTCAACCGTCGCCGCGCTCATTCGCGTCGCTCGGCTTCAGATCCCAGGAAAATCCTCCGCCTGTGGACCGAACACTTTCCGGGTTGCCCCTCATTGCGGCGGCATCACTGCAGTAGCTACATCTCCAGTGCTCACCCCGCTTCTTATCCAAGATATCATGGCGGGGTTTTATCACACCCTCGTCACTGCGCGATTCCGAGCTCTTCCGTGATTGCCTGGTCCCCACCGGCTGGTTGAACAAGACAACCAGCCTTCCTCTGTAGCCACCGACAGTGTGAACCTTCGCGTATGTCGCGCAGCTGATAGATGTAGTAGCAACGCCGGTCCTCGGCATTTGACGCTCCTAGTGTGCCAGTCGTCGCTGGATTCCCGGGGACACGATTGATAACGAATCGTCGCGCCGTGGTCCCTGTACATATGGAGCCGACGAAATCATTCGGGATCATCCCACTTCGCTTCGACGCCTTGACGTTCTCGTACACAAGGGCTGAACCCTTATCAACATCACCAACTGATGCCTGTCTCAACGGAGAGCCATGAATTCGCGACACGCCTAGTGAAGTGAGCGCGTGTGAATGCGTTAGTGATGGGATCCTGACTTACAGCCTTGAGTACATTGAGCCGCTCTTGCGATTCGCGATAGACTTGCCGATACTGGCCAAGACTTTCGCGCAAGACGGATTCCTTGGTCATGCGCCCGTCGCATATTGCCTTCATCTTGTTCTCCATTTCCTTTCGCAAGAAAGGCTTCCCAAGACTGGTTTCGAATTCCATACGGTCGAATCCCATGATGAGGGCCACACCAAGTTGTGTCGGGACGAAGACCTTGAGAGACCTCCGCCCCGCCGATGACCCGCCACGGCCGCTTCTGCCTGCGCGTCCGCCGCGCCCACCACGGCTGCCGCGCCCGCCTCTGGCGCCTCTCGCTGGCGGCGGAGGAGATTCATTTTCGTTGTCGTCTTCGTCACCAGCTTGGCCGCCTTGTGCCCCGTCGACTACTTGGACATACTGACGGGTTTGAATCTTGTCAATATGTTCAGCCATGGTTGCGTCTGTGCCAATTCCATTAGCGTCCATGAGAGCGATAAGATCCGCTTCTGTGAGATATCCCGGCGGGCTCGTTTTGCCGTCCGTCATAATGGCCTCGGTAGGAACGAATGTCTCGCCCTGCGTATAATGGGGCAACTCTGCCGAGTCGTTCCACTTCTCGTAGACGAACACTTCGAGGTAGTTGCGCTCCAGAACTCGTAAGCCACGAGCATGAAAAGTCTCTTCTCCGTAGAGAATCTCGATATCTGTTGCCATGCCTTTTGCATCTTCGGAGCAGCAGGCCAAGAAACGTCTGACAACGTATTCATAGAGCTGTTTCTCGTCCGGGTTAAGAACGCTTGGTGCCGCCATAGTGACCGGGTGGATAGGCGGGTGAGCCTTGTCGTCGTGTCTTCCTGCCCGCGGTTGCTCGAAGCTTCCATTCAGGAGACTCTGGGCATAGTCGCCCCAGCGTTCGTGACTGACCTGTTTCCTGACCAAAGCCTTAAGATCCATCCCTTTGTCAAACCGATCAGTTTCGGTTCTGGGGTAGCTGATGAACCCCTTGTTGTACAAGGCCTCGGCCACTGTCATCGCCTGTTGACCACTCATTCGCAGTAGACGAGTGGCTGCCTTTTGGAGCTCGACAGTGGTCAACGGAAGAGGCTTCCACTTTCTCGTAAGCTTTTCTTGAACCTTGGTGACTTTGGCTTTCTTTGCTGTGATGCAACGCTCGTAAAGGATAATAACACACATGCGGTCAAAGAGTCTGTTCCGAGACCAGCTGAAGTTGGCTGTTTTGCTGTCGCGACTATGCATAACCTTGATGCTCCAAAACTTTTCGGACACGAAGTTTTGGACGCGGAAGTAACGATCAACCACGAAACCTAGAGTCGGAAATTGACACGATCCTGTCCCGGTCGTCAGCAAGGGCGTAAAAATGACTTTTCCAGACCTACCGTAGCTGATAAGCACGTCTTCCAGTGCGCCTCCAAGGGGCCTGAGGTTGAGGGTCAAGAAACGAGTGAAGGCATATCCGATTCTGAGGTCCAGTTCTATTCTCGCGTCCACGGCGTCAACTTGCTTCTGGTCCAGATCAGTCAGGCGCCGTGCGGCAGCTAAGATGTGTCTATAGCTTGTTAGCTCGGTACAGCAATGACAGCATGGACACCATACGCTCGCTCTATGTTACTGAAATTGGCTCGTTTAACTTGGATGCTGGGCTTGCCCTTTCTAGCAGCATTGACGATTTCCTTTCCGATGTGCTCTCCTTCGCGATCACAATCCGTCCAGATGACGAGCAGTTGGCAGTATCGAGCTTGCTGCTCAATGTTTTCGGCCACGGCTTTCTTGTCCTGTGACTGTTAGTTGGTGGCCATGTTCTGGTGGCGAGATTCTCTGCTACGAACTTGAGCTATCGTTGTCACAACGGGGGCGTTGAAAAGACTCTCCGGTGGAGGGTACGACCAGTTCTTATTCTCTGCGGTGAAATCCAGACCTGTGAGATGGCCTAGCACAGCAGTCATGGTCACATCGCATCCGTTCCATGGCGGACCGAAGTCGAAGTCGAAAGCGTAATTCTTGATGTACTGCGCGCGCGTATTATGCTGTGCGGATGTCAGTCAGACGAAAGAGACGTCAAATGTTTTATCCGCACTCACGACCGTCGGATTTCGCCCAGCCAAGTGGCCAGCGACAGCCTTGGAAATAGATGGCTTTTCAGCAACGCAAAGCACCTTCATCTTGCCGGTTTGCAGGGCTGACACGCGAGCAAGGGCTAGATGGCATCCGACAGCAGATGTTCAAGCATTGCTCGCGTCGAGCAGACGCGAGACAAGATTGGCAATGTTGCAAGTGCTACTGCCAAGGAGGAAGTCTAGGTGGCATAATGCTACGGCCTTGGTTTAGGGGAAGTGCATTCACGAGGGATGCGCGCCGAGCTGTGTCTCCTTCTGCCCAAAACTGCACGTTGTCCAACCTGTAGCCCCCGCTACTCGATTTTATGGAAAGCCCAAGGGTGAAATATTGCACCTGTTGGGTTTCCAGCGAGTATCTGCCAGTTTCCCCGTGAAACGGTGCGTCGTTTTGATGATGGCCAAAATTCTCACTTGTCTTTACGGAGCGAAGTTTTATACTTGGGGTGCAGTTTGCCGCCTGAGGTACCTGAGTGTAACCCCACAGCGGAGTAGATGCGATCACTGGGACGAGCCGCGCCGTTCTTTCAGCTTAGAGCTTTAGAGGGGTTACCATCCTACCAACCTGGTCATCTGCAGGGAACAAAAGCCGAGGCAAGCATTGGATACTCTTAAACTTGATGGTGTGAGATATAGACTATCATCTCATGGATCGACGTTACATGATCTCTATGTAGCCCCCTACGTGTCAATTCCGAGCTGCTGGACTCGCTTCGATGTCGAAGGCATTCTCCCGATCGTCGCACTAGGAGCTTGGGTCTGGTCGGGTGCTACGAAGCCTACTGCGCACCTAAGCGACTACGGTTCTTCGGTGGTCGAAACCCCCGACGACCCCCCTACCTTGCCCGGAATGGCGGCGCATACATAGCTCTGTCAGTGGCCCTGGCGCCAAAATTATGGATCTATGACGCTTTGTTTAAACAGCTATCCGTTTTCTCACACGAACCATCCGAAGAACGCGAGCAACAACATCACGACTCTCCGCGGCGCGTCGCATACATAAATGTCCATTACCGCCTTACTGAGAGGCGGATTTGAAAGTTCCATTGATAGCATACACGTCTTGATCACACGCCATGGCGCTCCCCTCAATCAACTCCCTCGAGGACTGCTCCGACTGGGCTAAGTCGGCAGAGCCCTTCATCCCACAGCTGGTCGACCTTCCGCGCCGAATCGCTGCGAGCCCGCAGTCCCTGCCTCAAATCTACCTTGAGACGAATCCCCTCGTGTCAGGATTCGCATTCTCTATCCTCATAGGCTTCGTCGCATTGGGAGTGTCGGAATACCACAGGAACTACTCCCAAATCGATCGACTATGGAGTCTTTTGCCGAACTGGTATGTCCTGCACATGGCTGCATGGGCGCATTTGAATGGAGTTCCGGCGCATAGGCTGATGTTGGCCGGCGTCGCAACGACTCTTTGGAGTGTAACTTCTCTGCCATCGATCCGCGGGGTCTGGACGCAATGGTCTGACGCAGTTCTCACAGGCACGATTGACCTTCAACTACTGGCGCAAGGGCGGATATGAACGTGGCAGCGAGGATTACAGATGGTATGTTGGCCTCGTGCAACTGTAGCGATCATCTCGCTGACGAGACTCCAGGGAAATCGTCCGCAAATACGTCCCCGCGTTCGTCTTCTTCGTGTTCAACGTAACCTTCATCTCATTCATCCAATCCATCCTCCTTTTCGCCTTCTCTGCTGCCCCTGCCTACTCGATCCTCCTTGCTAGCCGCATCGAGCCCGGAATTTCCGCCGCCGACTGGTCTTTCTTCTCGATCATCGTCGCCCTCGTCGTCAGCGAATATATTTCCGACGGACAGCAGTGGGATTACCAGAGTGCTAAGCACGCCTATCTCAAGGACGCCAAAGTGCCCCGCGGATGGGCGCAGTCAGATCTCGATCGTGGTTTTGTGACAAACGGTCTGTGGGCGTACAGCCGTCACCCGAACTTTTTTGCGGAGCAGATGATTTGGTTTGTGCTGTACCAGTGGAGCTGCTACGCGACCAAGGTGCTGTACAGCTACACCTTCGCTGGGTCTGCGTTCTTGATCATGCTGTTCCAGGGCTCGACATGGCTCACGGAGTTGATCAGCTCTGGCAAGTATGCCGAGTACAGCGAGTACCAAAAACAGGTTGGCATGTTCATGCCCGCGTCGCTCTTGCCGTACCGGAAGCCGCAGCCCAAGATCATCAAAACCAGTGAGCTAGCGAAGGAGCAGAATAAGAAGGAAAGGTAGACCCGCTCGCATCTAAACACTCCGTGTTGTAGATCGACAAGATGCAACAAGTCGCGCACACTAGAGCCGATGCATCTGTGTATATTCTAGGGGTTCTTTCTAGTTCTAGGTGTCGCTTTGGAGTTTGTAGCGTCTATCCATCATATCATAGGACACAGAAATCATAATGCAATGGCACGCTCAGGCGTCAAGGTTCAGACTGGCAAGGCTGTCGACATAGTAC
Source organism: Colletotrichum ledebouriae (assembly GCA_036785755.1). Lineage (NCBI taxonomy): Eukaryota > Fungi > Ascomycota > Sordariomycetes > Glomerellales > Glomerellaceae > Colletotrichum > Colletotrichum ledebouriae. The sequence continues at coordinate 14,583 of JAVHLU010000950.1, forward strand.
GCCGGAACTGCCGCAGCACCCTCCTTCTCCCAGTCTTCCTTCTTGTGCACGCCAGTCAACACAGCTAACGTGCCGCCCAGCTTACCCTCTTTACCGAACTTTATGTCGGTGTCAAGACGGTCGCCGATCATACACGTCCGCTCGCGGTTGAGCTGGAACTTGCCCTCAACGGCATCCATCATGGCCTGCGAAGGTTTGCCCAGCGCAATCGGCTGCTGCAGGCTCATGTTTATGAGCGGGATCGAAATCGAACCCGCGCCAGGGAAGAACGTGTGTGACATGGGCAGCGTGCTGTCCGTGTTAGTCGCCAAGAAGACGGCGCCGCGACGGAGGTACTGGTAGCCGAGCGAAAGCTTCAGGTAGTTGATGTGAAAATCCAAACCCGCCAGCACGACGCCGACCTCGGGATCCAAGAGAGATCCATCAGCGATGCTGGCAAAGTCTTCCGGGGTGATGTCCCGGCGGAGGCCGGGGTCAGTACCGCCGATAAACTCGACGCCCTCGGCACGCAGCTCGGCCTCAATGCCGGCCTCACCGATGACGAAGACCTTCCGCTTGTCGGCGGGGAGCTTCAGGATGCGTGAGATGTAGACTGCGGAAGAGTAGGCGGAGCCGAAGATGTCCTCGACATCGGACGGGATGTCAAGGGCGGTGAGCTTCTTGCGGTAGTCGGGCCTGGACTTTGTCGAGTTGTTTGTTACGAAAACAGTTCTCTTGCCTGTTGCGAGAGGAACCATAGGACACAGAGGTTAGAGGCCGCGTCATGTTTATGGGGTGAGTCTACTGGGAGTGGGAAACGTGATGAGGAACCTTTTGAACGCAAGAAGGCGAGAGTCTCGCGGATGCCGTCAAACAGGTGATCTCCTGACCAGAGGACGCCTGTGGATGGTTAGCATCCTTCGACCGCGAGATACAGTTCGGACGGATCACCATCGCAATCAATGAGAAAGACCTGCCGACCCAAAATGTCACAATCAGCATCTCATTGCAGTAGTCTTCTCGACGATTTGGGACTGAAAATGACTCAACGAATTGGGGTGGAAATCGCGCACATCAAATTTGTCGAGGAATTCTTGGACCGCGGCGGGGTCGCCAGTGAGGTATTTGGGTGGTTGAGACATCGTTACTATTTGGTCTGTGGTGTTTTCAACAGAATTTACAGAACGCATACGACCATGCGTGCTGAAGTGAGTCTTAAGCAAGGGTGGGTCAGGCATGGGGTGCAGACGGAATGACGATAAGTGGACGGCGGAAGTGAGAGTGAGGTCGGACGGCCATCGTCCGATTGGTCGGGCTGCGGGGCTGGACGAGTTATTAGATCACATACTCCTTCAGAAATGAAGGAATGTGAAAACCCGGGGTAAGAAGTAATGGCCTTTGTTTCCGACGGGAGGACCTGGCGGTTGGAAACCAGGGCAGGTACTTTCGGGATGGGACGAGCAAGGTGGGCCTTACCGGGTGCTCTTTTACCCAGATTCAAACGAAGAAGCCAATACAGCGCTGCGAGAAAGAGGTCTTTGCTTGCGTTCATCAACCTTCTGCGAGATTTCGTGGTGGTCCTTGCGATATGCATCCTGAGGGTGCGAAACGGAACCGGCTGTCTAGCTCAGATTCGGCCAAGCTACATTATTTTTGATGATGGCTTCCACAGCGGTGAGGCCGGCATGGTCAAGACCACCACAGAAAACAGTCAAACGGAGGATCCAGAACAATTGTGGAATGAGATTTGTAAGATCGCCTCGTCTCATATCTCTCCAGGAGCGGCGCAGGCATGAAACCTGACATCGCACAATCAACAATTCCAACCAAGTACACGGGTTACGGCCCACGCCCAAGAGAAAACAAGCTCTAGCTGCGGTCATCCCTCGGCGATAGGGCGTGCAGTTCGGATCCCACAAGAATCTGACCAGCGATGTTGGATCGCCTCCTGTATTTTGCATTGGTCGTCTATTATGCATTTGACTCCACTGACTGTGGTGCAGCAAGAACTCACTATTGGATGAGTGACGTCAGAAGGGGCCGCTGCATGAGTCGTCAAGCGTAGGCAGATGAACGAATTTTCATATGCGAATTTTTCTTCTGCGGAAAGGCCGACACCAATTGACTGACGTCGATCTCCTTCAGCATATGTGCCTGGCGCCATGCGATCGAAGGCCTGAAGACTCCGTAGAATAAGCGGGCTGGGCGGCGGGATAGCGCGTCGATCAGCGGCACCCTTAAAGTCGACGCGGCTCCGCGACCCTGAAAGGAGAAGGTCCCTGAAGGACTAGTTAGATTCCCCTATTCTTCGCCGTTCGGTGTCATCGGATTTCAAATGCTTGTTGCCTACGGTTCCACCGTTAGAAACGACGACGTCGCATTAGCTCCGACCGACGGACGGCGTCATATATCATCTGTAATCATCGTCCTACATACTTCAGTAATGCACCTAGGTCGGAACGAATACAGAAAGGATGCTCGACACTGGAGATAAGAACAAACTGCGGGCCGCTGATTAAGTCTATACCCGACAACCACCAACTGCGCGAGGCCGACCGCAGCCAACCTTCGTGCCTTCCGGGCATGCCAGTAAACCTCGGCGGTGAGAGAGCAGAAGCTGTGAATTGCCGCCTCACCGCTTGCGATCTGTTTCACCGACAGGCAGATACCCTGGTGGAATGGATCGTGGGGGATTTGGGAGAGACACATGCCAAACTTCTCGAGATGGCAGGGGAAATATCAGGGACCCTTCCGGTCAAAGAACACACCCCTGGAAAAAAAAGCACTGCTCACTAAGATTTATGTGGTTGTGGTTGTGGTTGTGGACGAGGTCAACTGTATTGACATCTACCATGGCCAAGGCGTACTTACCCGTTGTGTTGTAGCCGCGCCTTCCTTGAGAGCAACTTTGTCTGGTGAATTGATCTTTTTCACTTCACCCTTTGGGGGGTTTTTTTTTTTTTTCGGGGCCCATCGGTTTGTTGTTCTTTCCTAGATATAATTGACAAGCCAACCTCCGCGTTTGCTTCCCACAACAACTATAATATCTCCAGCGATTTTTCTTTTCATCCTTTCTTTCGCCACACCTCGGTCACGTCTTTCACCATTCGACGAAAGAGAGGAAGAAGCTCGCCATCCTCGGATTTCCTCTCGACCAACCTTTCCCCAATCCTCCTACTAAACTCTCAATATTCCACTACCGTCACGTCACTCACTCCTAGCACACGAGGCACAAGACCTTGACACACCATCACTTCGCACCGAAATAATACTCCACCGACCTATCGGGTCCAGATCCCCTTGCTTACTTGCTTCCTTGGTCCCTGCAACGCACCCATCCCTGACAGGAAACCTGGACAACCGGCCCTGACTCTCTCGCGCCCACACATCCCCACCGTCCCAAGCATACTGGCCGTCTCATCAATCTCGGGACCCCAAAAAGCCAAACACTCCACCCGCCCATCCTCTTGTTATAAGCCACAATGGCCCCCGTCAACTTCACCGAAGAGCAGCTCCAAAGCTTGCGTTCTCTCTCTAGCTACGAGGACAAGATGGCTTCTCAGGCTGCTGCGCCCAAGAGCGCCGCTCAGACGCCCATCACCGCGTCTACCGATACGTCTGCCCACGTTGACTACTTTGGAGCGTCTCCTCTCAACACCGCCACCAACTCCTCGCGCACTTCCGTCGACCTCCAACCTGCCGTCGCCAGCGTTCCCTCCAAGCCCAAGGCCGCCAATCCTCTTCCCCCCCTTTCGCGCGAGTATCCCAAGCCCGCTGAGGATATTGACTTCGCTGAGGCTCTCTCTCGCAAGCCTGGTCGCTGGAGCATCCAGGGCGCCGTTGCCGCGAAGAACGCGCTGCCCGACCGCGCGGTTGATGAGCAGAAGGAGAAGGCCAAGCGTCTGCAGGCTCTCGCCGAGGCCAAGAAGAACCTCTTCGCCGCCAGCGAGGCTCTCAACGCCATCCCTATGCCTCCGCGCAAGAACCACTTCTAAAACTCCTGCTCTACCCCAACAAAGTCAAACACCATGACAACCCTAACAAACTTTTGCACTGTCTTTGCTTTTGCACAATTCAACGACCGGCTGTCCTCGGCCTGCGGACGACCTTGCCTTGGTTGCTGAAGCACGATACCCACGCTTAGATCGGAGAGAAGGGGAAAACGGAGGATTGGATGAAAGCGATTGTTTTGATGCGTCAGACGGAAGGCGCCGCGACGTACGGTAGCGAATGGTCAAGGCACCAAACGGCGTTTCATTTGATGAAAGACTCCTGAATACTTCACTGTTCATTTGGTCCAAAAGGACGCGAGAGTTCTGAAGCAACTGCCAACGTATGCAGTCCTGTACATAATGCATTCTGAGAAATCCACACTACTACGTGGGTTTGATCAGCCTAATAAGAATAACATTGACCTACACTATGGCTACAATGAAACGCAAATACACTCAATCAAGGCGCTTTGCGAGGGAGAAGCTGTAAGCAACCATCGCGATGAAGCCCGCGAGGTTGACGAGTGTAGAAGCACCATGCAGCTTGCCAAATGACTTGTTCAGAGCAAGCATCTCCTGGGAGTGAGGCGGCTTGTCGTAGCTCTTCTTTCCATCCTTTTTCTCTGTCGTGAGCGTCAGCGATTGTGCGATGAAAAGACCCGCACATCATTAGATTACGTACCTTGCGCATATCTAGCCGCCATGACCTTCTGCGTCTTGGGCAGGATCACAGCCAGGTTCACCAAGCCTGTGACGAACATGGTCGCAATCGGCACCAGCGCGCTGAACCGATTCGACTCGTTCAAGAGACCGCTGATGCCGCTCTCTTGAACGCCAAACGGGCTGCTACTACCCGGGAACGTTAGAGCCATGACGGTGGGGAGGGCCGTCTGGATGGTGAAGTATACGGGGAAGAGGGCGTTCTGGGCGGTTGAGAAGGCCGGGCGTTCGAGGACGCGGAACATTGTGATGCCATTCACAAACGACTTGAAGGGCGGTCAGGCATGCCTCCCCATAGAAGATAATCGTGACTATTCTTTGCGATAACATACATGGAAAAATGTCGTTCCCAGAAGGGAGCCGTATCTAGAGGTGACGTTAGGTTATCGATGACGAATGACCTGATGAGACGCATCCTGTCTCGCCGGAGCTGGTATTCTTACGAGATGATGTGATACGGCGCCGGGGAGAAGGCGATTGAGTCGGGCATGTTTGGCGAGATTTACGGTCTTCACGGGTAGTTGGACGGATTGATTGTAGGTGACTTTATGAGGTGAGGCTGAACGTTGCAGAACGGACGGCAAATAGCAGAATGGTGAGATACCATCCGCCCAGTGAGAAGACAGGGGTTTGAATGGATGAGGTCACCTCGGCAGTGGACTTCAGCAGTACAAAGCTAGAGCTCCAATCCTAGCACGGTGTCTCGCACTCAGAACTTGCGCTTTACGTATGAGCTCTCACACCGAATGTGATCGTAAATGATTTACTCGAAATTTTCTTTCGTTCGCTAGAGATATGAATTCCAAATGAATGTCACCCTATGAATATAACCACTATGACCAGCAAGCGCTGAAGGCTGGAGCTTCCAATCTCCACCTCTTATCGTTATCACCACGTGATCGCGTGCTAAACGGTTGCGGTCGAGCGCGCCAGGGTCGCGCAGCAGCCTAGAGCTCAGGATGGACCTCATCTGCCTAGAGTAAACTTGGGTCCACTAACTGGGCGTCTCATCCGGCCACAAACACCTTGCATTTATTCCCAATTCCCTTGCGTTGGCTTCCATGTTTTCTTTGCCCTTGTTTTGTGATGTTTAATTACTGAACACGTCTCATCTTGCTCAGCATCTCCACCAACGAAATGGCGGACAAGGAAGCTTCAGTCTACATCATCGATGTCGGCGCCTCCATGGCCGACTGCCACAACGGCCGTTCAGAATCGGATCTCGACTGGAGCATGCGTTATGTTTGGGACAAAATTTCGACCACCGTCGCCGCCTCCCGCAAGACCTGGACTGTTGGTGTCGTGGGCCTCAAGACAGATGAGACGCGCAGCACTATGCAGGACGTCGAAGGTTATGAGAATATTTCTGTGTTACAAGAGCTCGGGCCGATGACCATGTCTTCTCTAAGAGAGCTCAAGGAAGTGGTCAAGACGAGCGATACCGAGACTGGCGACGCGATTTCTGCGGTGGTGGTCGCCATCGACATGATTTTTACATTCACCAAGAAGCTCAAGTACAAGCGGCGGATTTACCTTGTAACCGATGGGCTTGGGCGGATTGACCCGGATGACGTTGACAATATCGCAAAGAAGATTAACTCTGACGGAATAGAGTTGCTCGTTCTGTAAGTATCATCATCGTCCCGGGTTTCTCCCCACTAACAAATTCCAGGGGCGTAGACTTTGACGATGCCGAATACGGATTTAAGGAAGAAGACAAGCCTTCAATCAAGGTAAAGGAGCCCGCTGCTGAAGGTTATGGACGCATCCCTGACAACTTGCCAGAGGGAAAACGAGAAAATCCTCGAAGAACTCGTCTCCAAATGCGACAACGGCCAGTTCGCAACCATTGCTGAAGCCATTGACGAGCTCGACACTCCTCGCCTCAAAGCCACCCGTCCCTACAAGACGTACGACGGGCCCCTGACTCTCGGTCACGCCGACCCTCCACCTGAGCTGAAGATCCCCAAAACCCCAGTCATCATCAACGTCGAGCGCTACTTCAAGACCAAGCTCGCGCGTGCGCCGACGGCCAGCACAGTCATAGTAGCGGCTAACCCCTCGTCGCAGTCGTCGCAAACCGTGGAAGCCGAGCCCATGGAAGGCGTCGAATCGTCGGAGGGCTTTGCTGCGGTGAGGTCGGCGAGGACGTACAGGGTCAGCGATCCAGATGCGCCTGGCGGCAAGAAGGATGTCGAGTTTGAGTCGTTGGCCAAGGGATATCAGTACGGCCGGACGGCGGTGGCTATCAGTGAGTCCGAGTGGAACGTGACCAAGCTTGAGACGGTAAAAACGTTTACCATCATTGGCTTCATACCGTGCGACAAGGTTTGGCTCCATCCCCTCCGTCATTCATCATCGACCTGCTAATCATGCCCAGTACGAACCGTTTCTCAACATGGGCGAAACCTGCGTGACAGTGGGTAGCAAATTCGACGAAAAGTCCCAACTTGCCCTTTCTTCCTTGATCCGCGCTTTATATGAGCTCGAATCGTATGCGGTCGCCCGTATCGTACTCAAGGAGAAGAAGGACCCCGTGCTGGTCCTCCTCGCACCCCGAATCGAGCCCGACTTCGAGTGCCTCTACGACGTTCCCCTCCCCTTTGCAGAAGACGTTCGCGGCTACCAATTCCCGCCCCTCGACCACGTCATAACCGTCAGCGGCCAAAAGATCACCACCAGCCACCGTCTTCTTCCTAGCGACGAGCTCTCGGAGGCGATGAGTGACTACGTCGACTCGATGGACCTGGGTACCTTTGGCAAGGATGACGAGGGGTAAGTACATCTTGCACCCAAATCAGACGCATTGTCACTGACTCTTCCAGGAACCCGGCTGAATATGCGACAATCGAGGACACCTACAACCCCGTAATCCACAGGCTGAACCAAGCAGTGCGCCAACGCGCCGTGAACCCCGAGGGCCAGATCGATCCCGTCCCACCCGTCCTCGTCCGCTACGCCGCGCCCCCAGAAGACCTCGTGAAAAAGGCTTCGCCCGAGATAGAAGCCCTCATCTCCGCAGCGGACGTCAAAAAGGTGCCTCCCAAAGCAAAAGGAAAACGCAACCGCGAGACAATTAAGCCCCTCTCCGGCCTCGACGTCGACGCCCTCCTCGGAACCGCCCCCAACCGCCCCAAGATCTCGCCAGAGAACGCCATCCCAGAGTTCAAGCGTGCCCTCGCTACCGCCGAGGAGATTGCCGAAATCAAGGACGCCGCGGCGCAAATGTGTGCCATCGTGCGTTCCCTGGTCACGGACAGCTTTGGGGATGCAAATTACGCACGTGCGGCGGAGAACCTGGGCGTCATGCGGGAGGGCCTCGTCGATATGGAGGAGCCTGGCATCTACAACGATCTCGTCAAAGACCTTAAGAAGAAGATGCTTTCTGGAGAGTTGGGCGGCGATCGGAGAGAGATGTGGTGGAAGATTCGGACGTCGAGGTTGGGACTGATCGACCAAGCCACGTCTGAAGTTTCGAACGTGTCGAGTGAAGAGGCAGACGAGTTCTTGAAGTCAAAATAATAGTTTAAGCGGGCGTGGGTTGTAAAGCGTGCATCGATTCTGTAAATTCCAAATGAATCTGTACCTCTACGGCACTGTACTACTTTCTGCATCTCCTAGCTCAAGCTATCCCACCAGGTAAAAGCCATCTGGGTCTCTCTTCATCCAAGCTTCCACTGATCGCAAATGACAGATCTTACGCGGCTATCCAATCACTCAAGAAACCGCCACCTTACTGTCGCCCTCCCCGTTGTTCTGTGGCGCGGTCTGCTCATCCATCTTGGCGCGGACGGCAAGACCCAGCACAGCTCGCAGGGTGTACGCGGCGTCATTACCCGCGTTGTGCAGGTTCTTCGAAGGCATGTCGAGATCCTGCAGCACGGAGCCCAGGCCGCGGCCCTGGTCGCCCTTGCGCCAGGCCTGGTGCATGTCCTTGGTGTCGAGGCAGCGGATCATGCCACCAACGGTCCAGGGGTGGACGTTCATACCGGTCAGGTATCTGAGGTCGGAATTGATATCGTGGCCGACGAGGACGATGTTGCGGAAGCCCTTCTCCTTGTTGGCGACGCCAGCCTCGGAAAGCTCGTTAAAGGCGTCGAGAATTTTCTCGCGCAGCTCGGTGACCCTGGGATACTCGCTTTCGCTGCTTCTCGTTAGTACATCGCTCTCGTGCCCGATATTTCATGTTCTGACCCACCCAAAGTTGAAGAGTTCTGGGCAGCCTCTGATATATTTCTTGTTGCGCATGTGCTTGTAGTCTTCCGTGATAAGGTGGCGGCTCTTGATACGAGAGAACCAGTTTTGACCGACCTCACCAGGCGCGATTCCAGCAATCTCTCTGGAGTCCAAGGTGCTCATTCCAACCTCCAGAATGGTGCCATGATGCTCCTCGGCGACCTCGATGTCGATGCACATAAAGATGACGTCCTTGTGCAAGGCATGAGGGACGGGCTGGTCGAGCACAACCTCCTTGCCCTTACCCTCGACGAGACTGGCCAAGGGGCGAAGGCCGAGATATAGCTGAGCATCGTAGACCGACTCGTCGCGGCTCTGTATCTTCTCCTGCTTTCTCTTTTTGTTCTTGCTCTTCATCAATTCCTCCCTCGTATGGGCGGTGATATTGCTCAGGAGGAACTCCATGCCGTGGACGGTCGCACTATCACATGCGTCCTCCTCGATTGGAGGAGGGATCGCGTTCTGGAGTGCCTTATACTCATGGTGCGACGAGGAGCGACCGATGTACTTGGGACGAATGGTGCAGGTGCTACCGAAGACGAGACAGAACTTCTCGCTGGGTTTGCCAGGGGGAATAGTCAACTTAGTCTGGACGGAGGCATTGATGACGTCAAGGAAGTGGTCGAATTGCTCGGTGGGTACGAAGATGAAAGGGGCCTGGTCGAGGGCCTTGGGGTGGTAGACGTAGAAGCTGGGATATTGTCAGTTCGTGCAAATGCGGAGGGATTTTCCCGGGTACTTACAAGTCCCAGGTGAAATCCTCGGTCATGTTCTTGAAGAACGGCATGCACTGTATAAAATCAGTAAATCATTCGCTTTCCCACGACGTAAAAGTGACTAACCTTAGGCCGATTGGTCTTTCCAATATAGTTCGTGGGGTAACGCTTAACCAAGTCCCAAGACACAAACTTCGCGTTCTCCTTGGACCAGTCGCCCGGCTTCAATTCCTCGTACTCCGGGAATGCCTTCATGATGAGCGCGTTGTACTCGTCCGTCGACAGCTTATCAGATTGCGAGGGTACATAGATCGGACGGGAATGGTCGATGTTGCCGGATGAGGCAGCAGCTTTGGGGTCCTTGGCTTCTTTAGCTGCTTTGAGAGCTGCGTTGCGCCGATCGAGCGCGAGGGCGTCGAGCTTGATAGTCTCGATGACTCCAGCAGTGCTGGGGTAGGCGCGTTTCTCGAAGCGGAATCCTTCGCCTAGGATCTCGGTCAGCTGCTTGATCAGTTGCTCCGAGGTCAAGTCGAGGTCTCGTAAGGGCTCATTGGTGATGAATTCGCTGTTCATCTTGGGATCAGTCATTGCGGTGGGTTTGGGGGAGAGACAAGCTATCGTGAAGATGGATTTGAATCAAAATGAATTTCCGTGAATCGGAGGGGACATGGAAGATAGATGAGTCCTACAAACGGAGGTTGAATAGCCGACCGAGTTGAAGGCCAGTGTCTCAGGTGGTGGGATGGAGAGGAGGGTGGTGGGCTGTGGCAACTGCAAAGGGTTTCTTTATATGCAAGTTGATGTCGGTGATCTTCTCAGCAAATGAGGAAGGACCGTGATGCCGCAGCACTTTCCTCAGAGGCCCTCGAGTCGAGGACGTGATTGACGACAAACGGTGGAAGACCCGATCAGCAAAACAGTGCAGTGCAAGTTTCTTGCGGGCATACCAAAGGTCGGATGGTTTGCACGAGCACTTGGGCGAGCTGAAATCGTGAAAATTGCGGCCGTCATATACACAATCTTGGATGATGAGCTCTTGAGTGCTTGGCTCAATACAACTGCTTTGGCTAAGACGCGAGTCTCAAAATCAAGCCACTGCTTGGACAACGAGACCGGTCGCCCTACTATCACTGACATCTGTTGCGTCTAGTTCAATAACCCATGACCCTGCCAGAAGGCAGTAGTAACAGCGGAAAAAAAATCCTCCACCTCAGAAGGTTGCCAAAATAGCCTCAGACAATACTCACAGTCAAACGGAGTTCGTTCGTCAGTCTGAATTGCTAGCTCAAAGTAACTTCAAATAAGATGCAAATGTTCGACTTGAGTTACAAAAGGCAGGACCGACCTTTGAGTCACGACGATGAGGTAAGTCTAGTCAAGGTTAGGCGGTATTGGAAACCAGAACGAGCCGTCTGAGGGAAGGCATCGGACTATCTGTAAGCATTTTGCAATAGGGTATACACTAGAAGTACAACAGAATCATAGCACACAATGCCAAACTCGTTCTCGATGGCATTTCGACGCCCCAGCTCTTCACACCCGGATTTCTTCATCCTACGCTTTGATTCCCCTAGCATTGACTTCGCCCTTCTCGCCGATGTTCAGGCGCACTCGGCAGTCGGGGCAATACCACTTCGTCGTACGCGCAGGAATCTTCTCCATACCCACACATCCCAAATGAAACCATTCCTTCTCGCAAGTCTGCTTCAATGGTCAGCATCAAGGCGATCTCTAGGCATGAGGTAGGGTTGGCTCACATCGTTATCGCAAGCAATCATGCTTCCATAGCTCACCCCGTTGCAATCACAATATCGCGGTTCGTTGGGATCAATCGGATTACCCTCGTCGTCCACCTCAAGCTCGACCTCAGTCGGCTGGCCCTTCTCCTTCTTCTGAGCACGCTTCTTCTTAGGCGCAGCTTTGCGCTGGGAGGCGGCACTACTGCCTCCAGCATTCGTCTTGCTAACAATACCGGGCGCGGGCTTCCTAGTCCTCTTACTCGGCTGTCGAATCTCCGGCGCCGGGGTATTCCGAGCGGTACTAGCGCGACGTGGTCGGTCGGTGGCCAACGAGGGCTGTGGTTCTTGACTACTAGCTTTACCTCGGGAGCTGGGACGGCGACCTCCTTCTGGAACGGGCGTGGTGCCTGGAGTTGCCGCTCTGGAAGACGATTGCTTGATGGAAGGAGCAGCGGATGACGAGCGCTGAGTCTGAGGGAGCTCTCGTTGCGGCACAATTAACGAAGGTTCGGTCTGCTGCTGGGTCTTCTTAGCTTCGCCTCGTGTCTCTCTTCTAGTCGATGGATCGCGAACCGGAGGAAGTATGGGGGTGGTGGATTTCTTGGGTGACAAGACCGGCGGGGGAACAGGGGTCTCAGCAGGTTGTTTGGTCACAATGTTCGCCGGGATCGGAGTGGGTGCAGATCCGGCCGGACCAACAGAACCGGTCGGCGACGAGGCTGGTGCACTTGTGTTTGCTGGCTTTGCCGGAGCAGGCGTAGTAGCAGGATACTCCTGTCCTGGTAGAGGAACCGGCACCGGCGTTGTCGTCTTAGGAGTCGCGGCGGAGCCTCCTGGAGTAAGGACTGGGGGCGGTATGGGAGTTTCCGTCAATGGCTGTGAAGTAAGGTTCGCTCTCAAGTTAGGCAGCGGGACTGGAGTCTCCGTTTTGCTGCGTTTTGGGGCTGGACGAGGTGCTGGTGTCTCGACTAGTTCGGGCTTTTCAGCTTCTGCCTCCGGAACAGAGTCTCTCTTCCGCTTTCCGTTCACCTTTGCTCGCGATTTGGAGTTAGACTTCGGGGCAGCCTTTGACTGATCATTGTTTGCGACTTGCGGCGTTGGTGCCTTCTCATGGGACATCAGGAGCCGTGCAGCTTCCCTGAATTGCCTGGCGGATTCTTCCGCCTCCTCTGCTGCTTGTTTGGCCAAAGACTCCCGCTTCAGCTTCTTCGCCTCATTGAGCTTCATTCCTCTGTTGCTCAATTGTATGTCGTCTGATGCAAGAGCAGCAGCACTGATAGCACCCTCAGGGATCGGTCTGTTTTCAGAGCCAGCATCGGAGGCAAGAGCTGGAGGAACCTGGTCGAAGGTTCTACCCTCATCCTCGGCCTTCTTCTTAGCCTCCTTGTAGGCATCGATGCCGCGGCCCAAAGTCTTCAGTTCGCGCAAGATCATAGTGTCACTCGGGTTCCAAGTCGCATTTTTCTTCATGCGTTTCCTAAGCCGAGCCAGTTCCCATGGCGTAAGCTGCAGCCAGGGAGCGTCCGTACTTCCTATCACAGCATTCTCCGGCGGAGGCTGCAGCGCAGCAGCAGGTGTAGCTGTTGTCGCGGGCGTAGTGGCAGATTTGGGCGGTCTCGCCGAGGATAAGGGCTTGGGAGTCTTTGGGGGCCTCGCTTTGGGCGTCTTGACGACCTTGATTCTCGGCGCAGGCGTTCCTGTGCGAGCAGGCGTCCGTCGAGGAAGCGACTCGTCGTCTTCCTCCTCAGAACTCTCGTCACTGTCATCCGAATACGCAATCAATTGGTCGTACGGAGGAAGAACCTCGCCAGGAACGGTGATTCTCGGTATCCGCGGTCGTCGAACCTTCTCTTCGTCGCCATTCCGCATCATCTTCGGCGCCCTGACAAGCTGTGGCGATTTGGAAGTCGCCACCGGACTCTTCTGTTCCTCGGCCGGATAGTTGTCCATCATTGTTTTCAATTTGGCCAGTATCGCCTTTGCGCGATTATAGTGTCGGTTGACATTCTCTGACATGCGCGTTGCCTCGGCATGAGAGTAGACTCTGGAGCTGACAGCATGGCTGAGGCTATTCGAGATGTCGGCGCGCAGCTGTACGGGAGACGGGCGTTCCTCGGCCGGAATTCTAGGAAGCTTGCCCCACGTAGAAGTGAGGTTGTGCACGTTGAGGGATGCCTCGCTGTAGGTCTGGTCGAGCTTGCCGATGAGGGTCAACGATCGCGTCATGTCGGAAGGGAGGTATTCGGTGAAGTCGAGGAAGTCGGTAACAGTCGCTTGTGCATCGGGATCGGCGCGCATTTCGAGGGATTCGACAGAGTTGCTTATCGAGCCCAGGGAGCGGTGGATGTCGTGCTCGACGGTGGTCTTGTTCTTTGGCGACACATCGACGTCCATGGCGTCTTCTACGCGCTCGTCGGTAGTGGCCATCTTTGTTTGGCGGCGAGAACTCCGACGCTCTATTTCCTACGAATGCATCTGAGAATCGTGGCAGTGTGTGGTTGTTGCGCCAGGCGACAAATGGAGGTAGCGCAACGGCCTGGGATGAGGTTGACTGGCGCGTTTACGAGGGGAGTCGCGACCTGTGTGATCTGGTTTAGCTTGGGAAGCTCCTCGGCGCTAAGATGGAGAGAAATAGTGGGGCCCCTGACATCCACTGATAGATCCCTTGTACGCTGTTGCCGGAATATATATCTTCCGCTTCCGAGCTTCCGAGCACAGCCGGGGACAACATGGAAAGTGGGGCCGTTCAGTACGGAACTGAGACCAGGCCCCTCAGTGTCAAGTCTTTAGGTAGGTAGACGTCAAGTCAGCCCACCACCTTGCCCGCGCGGCTCCTCGTTCCACTCCTCTGCCTCGCTCCGTGGAACTCACTGGTTTGGTCGAAGCGGCTCGACTTTCTCTCGATCATAAACATGCTATTCTTCCGTATCTGAGTACTGTCATCGATCAGGCCTCTCAATCAGGTGGTTTCTTGGGGCCCGCATCACCATCGAAGACCGCAACCGCAAGGTGACAATCCTTCGACAGAGTCCTCCCGGCTGTCAAGCGATCTAGTTCGAATCAACTGTGTAGGTGAACGAGGCTACCGCGTCGTGGTCATCTGCGCGGTCACCGCCAATGTCGCCATCGAGGGATACAGGATCAGCGCCAAATTCTGAGGACGTTTTTCTCAGCTGTAGTCTGGAACGAATTACCATCGTTTGTGTCTTAGCTTGCTTTGCTGAATCCAATGCTTGAGTCGATCAGAGTTTTCACGATGCTCAGAGGTTCGGCGTAAAAACAATATGAATACGAAAATCCATCTGTAGCCAACCCCTACCTATCAAATCAAATAAACGCCATTTCCCAACGCCTGAGACCACAATGAACCATCCAAGCCGCACAACGCGCAATATTTCCTACTAGCGGTTTCTCGGCCAAGCCTCAACCGATCCACATCTGCCGCCGGGGCAGCCGCAAGCGCGATCGGCAAGAAAACCTGCCCCGTCTCGATGGAACCCGGAACCCTCGAATGCATGCATGTCTCAGTTCGACTGCACTTCACCAACCCACGTCTTCTTCACGACTGATAATCGCACCCCAAATCTTTTCCTCCTCCTCGACCTGGTACCCGGAATGCTGTCCTACGATTGTGAGGGTGCCGTATAGCGTCATCTTCTTGCACTTCCTACCACCCGGTCATCAGCATTACGAGGAGCCTCGTGTTTCGTGTTACACGGAGTTTGACCTACAGGAAGCCGTTTATCGTCGTATTCCCGTACACTTCGAGCTCCTTGGCCTCGCAAGTCCCATTAACTCTCAATTTGCCAAACCCTTTGACCTTGTTCCTGAGCTGGTCAGCAAATGCTTCTTCCAAGGAACGGAGCCAAACTCTTAGGATCGGGAATGGTCTTACCCGACCGACATGTAGCCAACCACATGGATGTTCCCATACGCCTTCATTTTGCCCCTGTTCAGCAATCAGTCGGCTCTGCTCTGAAGCAATGGATGTCATATTCTCCGGAGTCTTACTCGCACGCCAAATTCCCATTCACCTCAATCGTCCCGTACGCTTCGACTTGATCCTTCACACCGAATTCTCCGTTGAATGTGACATTTCCTCCAGATCTCACTGAGCCAGTGACCTCGATGGGGCCCTGCAACGTGATCTCACCCTCACTCTTGATCGATTTGGACTTGAGTACGGCCTGGTTAGGAGAACCTGACTCAGCGGTAGTAGGTGCTGTTGTCGAGGACGAAGCGTAGTAACTGCCCGTCCCTTCTGGGGATCCGTCAGACTGCTCCTCGTAGTGGTCGTGGCCGACGGGCTCTTTGCCTTTCCTTGAAGTTTTACTAGATTGAGGAGACATTTGGCACAATAGGGGAGTAAAAAAAAGGAGCCGTCGAAACAGAGCAGAACAACTGATTGACGAATGACCGTAGAGACTTATTCCAACTTCGAAGCACGGAAACCGTCCAAGTCATATATGAGAGACCATGAGGCTCTTCAAACCTCCCACCCCCTTCGAGCCCCCGATACCGTCACCGTATCGGCGATTTCCTACCCAGACAATAACGCCTCAGCCACTCCATCATTCACCGATAACGCATCCCAAGTCGAGAGCAAAGCTGAACATCTCAACCTCGTCGAGATTGCACCGACGACCGTCCCTCACGCCGGAGATCCATCGCAAAACGCCTTGACCCTCTTACACAACCCACATACCATAGAAGCAAGCAAGATAAAGCAAGGTCAGGAATGTGATCCGGACGCCGGGATCGTCGTCACCGCACATTGACAGGTGGGTAACATACGCAACTCGGCAGCACATCAGAAGATCTCCCCGCCCTGCGTCGGGCAAGAAACCTGGACTGAGCGACTTGGATTCCCAAGCACGGCAGACGCCGAAGCTTGCCGCAGTATGCATTCACCACGTCCCCCATTAGTCTCAGTTCATCACCAATACCCGGGTACCAACTAACGTGAACTCTCCCCTTCCGAGCAGACTACTGCCCCACTAAAAGAAAAGAAAGCCTAGTAGATTCCCGCTTCGGTATCTAGCCCTGTGCAAATCATCCCGATGCGGCGTTGTCGGTCGACAGGGGAGGCGCAGTCTCACAAATAGCTTCAACACTTGAGCTCACCTGACTTGGAGTAGACAGTTCGCCTCATCAATGACACCCGAAATAGACAACTCTTCATCGCTGCGTGAACCGCCAGCCGCGCATGGTGCAGCAAATATGCTATCTAACCCGTAGTTCGCCTAGGTTCTTGGAGGTGAGGTAAGGTCACTTTCCGGCCCACCCCTCCTTTTCAGCCCTACGTTGGCTGCCCGACCACTCACTTCGAGTCCTTTCGATTCAACTCCCCAGCCGGGGGCCCTGCCAGAGACATTTTCCTGCTAGTGCGCTGCACGGAGCCGATTGATTCGGATTAGCTCTCAGCTTTATTGCCCAGGCGAGGCTGACTCGGAATATCATGACCGCTGTGTCAAACCCCGAAATGGCAAGATCGTAGCAGCAAGAAAGCAATCAACGTGCCTATCACCCTCCCGACTTCTCAGGCGTGCACAAGTTTCTGGGGTATCGACAAGTTCCCCTCTTTGGAAGTCAAACACCGACTTACATAGTGATGAATTGATATTGAGCTGCACACTGCTCAAGACACATACGAAAGAAAAGAAAAGAAATAATTTACAGAAAGCTTGGTAATCGACCAGGCAAGGTAGCAACACCCCTGTTTGGCCCCTCGACGTTCCCCTGTCTCCAAGCAAATAGCCAGCCCCGTCTGCCCTGTACAAAACTGCAAAAAAGTCTGCCCGGCCGATGTGGCAGTCCCCTTAGTTTACAACGCAAAGTGAGGACCCTCCAACCTCCCTCATGCCTCTCCACCGCCGACGAATCCGAGACCGACGCCGGTGAGGAATGCAGCAGCGACCCAGACACCCGAGTACGCAGCCGCGCCGTAGGATTCCACGGCGTTAATTGTCATGAACGTCTGGAGGTAGGTGTTGACACCCGTGAGAAGCATGGCCACGGTTGTGCGGAAAATGACAACCTTTGCCCGCGTGGTGTAGCCCCACAGGTTCCAAGCCAGGGTCTCGCCCAGCGTTGCCGTGACGGGATCAAACTCTTCCAACTTGCCGTCTTCGGCGGTCTTTCCAGTCGCAACAAACGGGGTGAAGATGAAGGTCTTCGCGGCGATACCAAAGGCGATCGTCACAGGCAGGATGTTGAAGAAAGTGGCGGTGTAGGCGGGCGCGAGAGTGGGCAGGCCCTTGAAGTAGCTCACGAGTGTCGTGGGCAGGTATGTCTTGTACGCGACGAACAGAGTGGAGCTGTATGTAAGTGCTGCCATCAAGATGGTGAAGATGCTAAGCGGGATGTCAGAGAGGAGTTCGCGGTTGGCGACGTTCTTTGCGCCAGCATGCGCGTCCGACAAAGACCTGAGGAGTCGGAAAGGAACAAATGTGGACAGCATCTCGATACCCAGAGCGGAGATAGCGGTCGCGGGACTAATATTGTAAAACGTGGCGATCAGGTAAACCTATGGGACCTTCTATTAGCACGTTAATGGTCTAGAATTGGAGTCCATTAGTCTCCGAGATTGAAACATACCGGTGGGCCATGCGCAAGCAAGTTGAGCGCAGCGAGGTCGTAGCTATCGAAGTTGCCGAACCAACCCAGCGCGAGCTCGAATCTGTCCAAAGGCTCCAAAGTCAGCACATGTACGTTTCCAACTGCCAATCTATAGTCGACGGTGCTTGCGCGGGGACGAGACAACTCACATGCGCCATCCCGCCAAGGTCGCAACCTCTCCCCAGGTATCCAAGCTCTTGGATATGCCCGCCAGCTCTCCGCGGCTCCACTCGCTCAGAAAACTGTAGCACAGACTGGAGATGCTGAAGCTCAGCACCGTGACAAGTGGGAACTGCAACGCGCTGGGCAGATGAGAGCGCTGCCGTCTCGGATGCTGGTGATCGCGATCCCTCTCGTTGATCTGCTCTGTGATCTCCTCCTTCGTCATCACCTCCGTTGCATCATTGACGACACCGAGGGCTTCGACCTTCCCGTCAGGCGCCGTGGCCAGTGTCTCAAGATTGCTCGCGACAGGCTCGACCGCGCGCGATGTGGTCTCGTCGACGTCGATGTCTGCGTCTTCGACGCGGCGCGGGGCCTCGGCTCTTTTCCGCAGAGTCGGCATTGTTGTCTTTTGTGTGTTTTGAGAGAGCGGTTGCTTCAAGAGCTGATTAAAAGGAGTAATTGTGTGGCGATGGGCTTGGCAGGAGCAGTACCTAGTAATAGAAAGGCAAGACGTCGGGTCGCAGCCACAATTTGCGACTTGCGACGGTATGAGCTTAATAGGTTAGAGAGGGGAAAAGTAAGACTCTCCCTTCCCACCAATACGGGCGATCGTGGCCTATGATGTTGCTCAGTGGAGAAGGAAGCTGCGTCGGCGGGTAAGGTGACGTCGCTAGGGAAACAACAGCAAGTGGAAGGTGGTGAGAGCGACGGCCGTTGATTTGCCCGCCGTAGCCGTATTAGGTAAGGCACCCGGATACTCGACGAAAGCTCTGTTATAACTTATCCCCCGTCGACCACCGAACGACCACCGAACGACCGCCATGCTGCCGCCCACTGAGCATGTCCAAATCCCCACCGTGAGCGGGTGCTCGCAAGGATCGAATGTTACTGCTCCGTTATTCGATCCGTATTTTGCAGAATTTTCCTTCTTCGTGGTTTTGTCTATGTCCCTTTTCCAAATTTTCACCATGCCCATCGTCGACCTAGAAACATAAAATACCCAACTGCACCCTCCAGTCTCGAAGCATGACTCTACTCAAGAACGCTCTACCAACCTCTCGTGTACTTGCTTGGGTGCCTGTGTGATCTTCAAAGCTTGATGAGCTCACATGCAAATCTTCGCCTACCGCAGCGAAACTCCGGGTATGCTATGTTAAGGTTGCTACTGGCTTCGTCTGCTTCACCAATCAGCGAAGAGTCACCGCCCTGCCAACCTGTCGTCGTTGCCAACTATTTCCGTCATCGAGAGGCTACACAGGTCACGGGTTGCACATGCCAAATTTTGAACATATTTCTCTCTTTATTTCTCGTGTTGACGTCAAACCGAACAAAGGAGCTCGCGGCCATTCTTGTAGGCATCGCACTCGTTTGCTTCGCGAGATCCATCTATGTGGATGGCTTTGGGTGTTCGCTCGACGCCTTCTCCGTCTCTCACTTTAACCTCGTGGAGATGCAATCTCGATCTCCTCCCATCCATAGCCTTGCCTTGCGTCGAATGGCATGGCCATGATGATACAAGATCGGGCCCCCCACTCCTTGGTGCTGAGAGATCGGCGAGCGGAGCAAGAACCACCTCATTTACAGGGTTTAGTATATGGTGGTACAAAAGAAACGATTCCCCCCTCTTCCTCCCCTTGTGTTCATGTACTCATATCTTCAGATATCGTCGGCATCAATGGTCGAAGGAAGAAACGCTACTCTTCCATCCTTCCGAAGACGCCGTCGTCGTCTTCGTCGCTTCGAGATCGGGATCGACGGTCGAAGTCGTCATCATCCATAACACTGTCGCTGTCTTCCATCTTGACATCGGTGTTACGGACTTCGCCACGGGTGAAACTCTCTGGCTGCCTGCTGGGAAAGCTGTTGAGGAATCCGGTGCTGAAGCCACCGCTGAATCCTCCACTAAAACCAGCACTCGAGAACGATGCCGCTTGATCAAGATACTGTGCGGGCACTGGGGGTACAGGAGGAGCATCGGAGGGTAGCGTGACGGTGCGTCCGTTACTACTATTGAAGCTGCAGCTGAGGAGCTCGACAGCGGCCGCAAGGTCTCGGTCTTCTTGGCCTGTGGCATTTCTTCCTGATGACGGCGGGCGCTGGTCTTGGCTGCTCTGACGGAAGTGGGACGACAAGCCAGACTCACCGGGCATGTCGCCTGTTACAAGAGGGTTGGTAGAAGGTGCCGATTGATACGACCGACCGAAACCGCCAGCGGAAACATAGCTCTCTGCGAACGATCGATCCGACGAACCGAAGGCTTCCAACTGGGGTGGTGGAGTAGTGTTAGCAGAACTGTGCCTTTCGTCTGAATATCCAGATACTGCCGGCGAGGCAGATTCCTGGTCACTCGGAAAGTCCTTTGCAGAATCCGGGGGCGTGGCAGCGTCGGCCTCGTCCTTCCCATGGTTCATCGCCAGCAGAACGGACGCAGCTTCGAGGAGCTGAACTTGTTGGTGCTTGGAAATGAGCAGCTTAGAGGTCAAAGACCACTCGGGAGTATGTTCCCACCTGGCCAAAATTCAGTCAACAAATTGCTCGACTACTCAATGCGTTGATCAAGGTGGCTCCAGCAAGCGTATCTCGGACGCCCCGGCGAGGAACTGTGATTTGGGGATGCGGGGAAGAGAAGGGTACGAACAAATGCTTGGTCAGGCAACTGCTGTGCTTGTATCCCTTTCCACACGTATTGCATTTGAGCTCAACGCGATTGAACTTTCTGCCACCTTCCTTGACGAGGGGCTGCCCGTCACTTGCGCGACGGATGCGAGCCTTCTGCGCGCTGCCGCCGCCCTCATCGCCAGATACGTTGTTTGGCTCGTCTTCGATGGCGTTCTCGTGGACGTCCATCTTCCCGTCCAAATGGAACTTCTGCGTTGGCAAGCTCGCAGGAGGAGAAGGCAGGCTTCCAACAATTGCGGCGCGGGCGGCAGCACTTTTGGACGCCGTGCTACGACGAGAGCTCACAGCAATTGGCGTAACCTTATCCCCTCCAGCTTCTCTGATGGCCGCTGCAATGGCCGCAGCGTTTGCCGCGGTGTTTGTCATAGACTTTCGGCGGGTAACACGGTGGTTGGCATTGAGAGCGCCGCTGAGGATGGAGTGGGAGTTGTTACGGGAGTGCGATTGTCTTGTAGTAAGTCCAGAAGATGAGGCAGACGAGAGGGATGGACGGTGCTGGTTCAATGGCCTCGTAGTCTGCTGCATTTCCTGAAAATAGACAACGAGTGATCAGCACGAGTGACTGTGTTGCGGATGCGTGATGGGTAGGCAGGGCAGGGCATGGGTTTGAATCCCGAGGTCGGGCATACTTTCGAGGAGGCCATTGCCAACTACCGATGCTGATCAAGTTCGACGCAGACGGTCGAACACTTTTATTACTCGCAAAATGTCGTAGAAATGAGGTCGTTTGGCAGACGCGGGTGAATTTTCGTGGTGGTGTTGGAAGACGGTAGATGAGTAGGCAGGTGATGAGTGAATCGCAAAGACAAGCCTCCGGACGCAAGAAATAATATTATTTTGGGGAGGAGCAGCAATTCAGCAGGGGTGTGTCTGTGGGCGGGTGTGCCTAGAAGTAGCTTCGAGCTGGGCCAGCCGACAGCATGTGGTGGGAGGCGGCGGTGGTACTGGTAGTGGTCGCAGTGGTGGTATTGAACGGTTCTGCGTGCCTTGGGTCTTGGGGTAAGTCGACTGATGATCAACTGGACTGTCGAGGTCCAGGCTGGCTTCAACTTTTTTTCTTCCGTCTCTTTTGCCAATATTCGGTGTTGCTCTGTTTTGTATGACCGGAACTGCTGAGTGAGAGGAAAAGTTGTGGGCTCGAGACAGAGGACGTTTCCAACGATGGGCGAAACAGACCAGACAGCCCTTTCCAAGTCGACAGAACCATATAGAAGTGCGGGTTGGGGACGAGGACTTGTCTTCATTGGCTGTTTTCCAACAGACGCCGCTAGGATGAAGGTGCCAGCAGGAGGAGGGATGGGAGGGGCTTCGTCTCTTCCTCGCTTTCTCTCTGTCTCTCTTTCTTGCTGTGAGAGTGTGTTTTGCTCAAGACACTCCCTCCCACCTGTCGTCGTCCTCAGCTTCCGCGCCATACTGTGCTTTGTATGGTCGTGGTGGTGGACTGGGGCTAGCGCTGGGGGTGTGCTTTGCACAAAGGGCGTAGACTTTGGACTTTGGGTTAGAAGTGTCGATGGGCCAGGGACAGAGGCAGGAGAGGGAGAAGGGGGTGTACTGCGTACAGGCAGACAGGCCTGGACTTCTGCTCTAGCACCACGCACTCGCTTAGGTGGTGGGCAGTGGACGACGATGCTGTGGACAGTGGACGGGCGCCAGGAACAAGGAGCATGGAGCGTGGCCCGTGGTCTTTCCTTGTCCCCTTCTGCTTGCCCTGGCACCTGGGCAAGCGGTGGTCGCCCTCCCGAGCGATAGATGTATCCGCAAGGCGCCGGTCCGGCGGGGAAAGGTCACTGGGGAGGGGTGAGTCGGGGAAATCTGATGAAGCCAGTCCCTATTGAGGACCAGGCCCAGTCACAGTCCCTGTCCTCGATTCAGTCCAGCCAGATCCATAATCCAATCCTTGGTGAATTAGCGTGTCTGGGTTGTATATCGCAAATAGCAATAATTATGTCCGGCACCAGAAGACTCTGATTGCTGCTGCCTCTCAATGCCTGCTGCGAGTGTGTTAAAGAGAGCACCATAATTATCTGTTAGAGATTCGCAGTTTTCGGCGGTACGATGACCTGGGCTGATAAATTGGTAAGACGTCTGTTGAAGACATCGCTCCATAGAACCACGGCCAGCGCAAAGCCAAACGTAATGGAGTTTCCCCAGAAAAGGACCGCCGTTCTTTGTTGGTGCTTCGTCCGTCTCACACCAAAAGTGGTGGACTCATGCCTTGGTCTCGCCGGACGAGGGTGGCTTGATTTCGCTCGGGTCGCGTTTGCTGGTCCCCAGTTGTCTCATCGTCTGGAGTAAGAAATGTCGGAATCTTGGAAACCTCGTGACCTCCAGAAGGTCTTTCCTCTCTCTCTCTTTCTTTTTTTTGGGGGGGGGGAGGGGAGGGGAGGGGGGGCTTACGTTAGCCCTTGTCTTCCATCCCTTGCCCTTCGCCTCTGTTCAGGCGGTAAATGCATTCGCTGGGAAGCCAAAGTGGAATGACTGGAACGATGGGCTCAGAATATGCCTGTCTTGCTCGAAGCGAGAGAGTTGTCGAGCGTCAGGTGGCATGTTTCGGCGACCGCCAGACGGTTAGCTGGGTTGCACCCCACGAGAGCTTCTTTCCCCTGGTCTGACAGCTCCATCCGGTACCCGTACGTGTTTCCGTAGAGCTCGACCGGAAGTCCATCCTCTTAGTCCCGGACCTGGCGATTGGAGCATTGGAGCATTGGTCGCTTCCGTCTCTTAATTAAATGGAGAAGTGGCTCCTTTTCGGATCAGGAACATGAGTAAGAGGACGCGGGGAGGAACGCAGTAGCTTTGCAGTGTTTTGGTTTCGATGCTATGCCATGTCATGCCATGCTACCATGCCCTGCCTTGCCGTGTTGTGCTGTGCGGTGCGAACTTCAAGGTTATGAGCTGTGTGAGCTGTGAGCTGTGCGCAATGCGCTGTGCTATGCTGTACCGTGGACGAATGGGGGTTGCGTGCCAGGACGCCAGACAGGAAGCTTTGGGAAAGGTGAATAAGAAGGCGCTGCCGGTAGATGATGTGCATGCTTCTTCAGTTACCGTGCGCCTTGACTTGTCCGGATATGTGAGCTTTATTTTATTTTTTTCCTCTTCTCGCCAGATGATGTTGAGATTAGGGGTGGCTAAAAAGCGCTTTTAACTCAAAAAGCGTACAGCTTCGCATATTACATAAAAAGCGGCAAAAAGCGAGCAAAGCAGCGCTATGCCTAATCGGGTAGGCGGTAGGCTACTACTACTACCATATCTTCTACCTTATCCAAACTTTAACGTTATAACTCCTATATTCTCCTATATTAGAGGTCCCCTACTTATATAAGCAGCTTAAGTACTATAGAGTTATATAAGATATCAGGTAATTAGGAGTTAATATAGGTTTCCTATGTAGAAAAAAAAATCTACTTATTATACCTGCTATAGAGTACTTATACTACATGGTTAAAAGCGGGCGCTCTGCTTGCTTCGAATAGAAAAAGCGACCTGCTTGCTTTGCTGGGAGCCACCCCTAGTTGAGATATGGTGTTGTCAACTGGCCACCAGCAACATTGCAATCTCTCTTCCGACGTACCCCATACTAGCCAATCAATTGAGCAGAATTGAGGAAGCATTTGGTTGTGAAGAACAAAGTCGAGATGGTGAAGAAAAGTAAGTCTCCGACTATTCTGTTGATCGTTGATCACGGGAGCCAAGGAAGGTAGAGACGACGGTGCTGTTGGGCTAACAAGCTATGGAGAAGTACGTATTTGACGCTAAAAATTATGCTGGCTGGAGTGGAGAAGCAGGAATCAGCTCTTACACAGTGGAGGGTAGACAAATCCAGAAAGATACCTCACCTTTCCCTCCCAGTAAGGCCTCCTTCGGGGGCTATGTACACACCCCCAAGCCGCGGCATAGTGATTATGTAATGTGGACAGTTGAGCACTGTGTGGCGATCGCAGGCAGTGCTGTGACGAAAGCACAGTGGGGACAGTGTACGGATACCTGGGGAAAGTCTGTCCGTATTCAGAGAAAATGACGTAGTTACTTCCAACTGAACCAACACGGACCAGGCCTTGACTCCATTTTTGCTAAATCAGGGGGAAGCAGAGTGGTTCCATCTTGAGCAGAGAGCACGGTGAAAACAAGCAGAAAGAAATGCCTCTTGTCGACGAAGAGGGGAAAAAAAGTTCAGACAAAAAAAAAATTGGTACACAGTCAATAGAGAGTGCGACGATGCAGAGGGCCGCCACTCAATTGGTAGGATATTCCTGACTATTACTGTGGTAATCACCACGCCTATCCAATTCTGTTCCCCCCGTCCTTGTCTTTCACACCAACATTTGCCAAATGGAAGTCGTCGCCCTCCAGCCAGTGCAAGCACCTTACCTTACCTTAGGTAAGGTAATGTCAAATAGCCACCCCCAGCGAAAGGGCGAGCCAATCGTCCCCTCAAGTGGGCGGCCGTCACACCCAAATTGGTCTTCCTGAAGTTATCCAGCCTGTTGGTTGAGGCGGCCAAGGAGCGAATCCGGCGAAAGTGATGCCCGACCCGAGCTTTTGACGCTCCTGCCTGCGTTGATGGCGCGTCAGTCAACGCCGCCATCTCTTTGCGCACTTTTGATACACGCGAGGCGAATGCAATGGCGAATCCTCAGCCACGTTACGTTGTCCTTCACGCTCCCGCTTGCTGGGAATACGCTGAAAAGGGGATTGAAGGGCTAGTTTGTCTGCCTTCGTCTTTTTACGGGAACTTCAATCCCGGTCAAACGACCTCCCCCAGGGTCGCCCCGCTATTTCCGTGCTAGAAGGCCGCCAATACCATCCGGGATGGTCAGCTGCTCCCTTCTCTCCTCCATCGGGCGCCATGCGGCCTTCTGATCTGGGCAACTCGGGTGGATTCTTATGGCTCTGGCGGGACGCCGCTCCTCCCGCCTCCTCACCGATCAGACTGGCCAGTTCTCGCCACTTGACGCCATTCGACCTGCCCATATGTATGATACGCTTCTCCTGGATGGTGGGAATGTCTGGTCAGTGAGCAGAAACCTGGGAGGGCAACTGAGATCGTCAATGTGCAACTCTTTCCGACACCTGCTGGCCCGCCAATCTACTCGTCCAGACATGGTCAAGCCACGTCGCGCGCAAAATCGAGTGTGAGAGTACTTTATGCCCGAATTCAAAGCTAGGCTTCTTCGCCTTCGTGACGTCCACAGCATGCAACCAAAGCGTCACTGGGCTAGCCGCTCAAGTCCATTCCCGGTTGATCAGAGTTTCCGTTGCCAAAACTGACGCTTTGAATGCATGCGAGAATACTTGCGGCGTATGTCGCTGCTCTGTGTTCGGCGTTTTCTTAACATCAATAGCTTGTACTCGTTTTCTCGGTTGAAGAATGTCCTCGAATACGGTTTGCGGCAACTCAGTAATGCTGGACTATGCACAATGTCAACCCATACGTTCCAGTGCTAATCTCCTCTGCCTCATTAAGCGTCTACCCATCACTTGATTTCGCTGTACGACGCTACACAATACAGACGGGAATGGCAGCAATTAGCGTCTCAAACTGAAAAAAATCGGTCTTGGTTCTGAAGACTATCGACTAGCAAAGAGCCCTGCAGCATTGGCTTTGCGAGAAATCCTGCCACGATAATTTCACTGACTTGTCAATGGACGGCGATAGCACCACGAGAGAATATATTGCAAGCCAATTGCCACTCTGCTTTTCCTGCAAATAATTGAGAGTCTTCGATTACAATAGAGCCGCTTGGTCCAGTACTGCCCCGCGTCCCGAATTTTTCGAACCCAAGTATACTTGCGCAAGGGCGTCCAATTGGCCTACTCTCTCTCACGGAGAGGACAGTTGTTCAAAACGCATATTCAAGAGAATGTCGCCAACGTCTGATTCACGCAAGACCCAGACTGGCAGCTGCCACAATTTCTCATCCATGCTCGTGATCGACATCAGGTTCGACGAGTTGAACAGGCATGTTCTGATCCGTTCAAGTTCAACAATTCATGGCGCTCATTCTCGTCGGTTTGCGCTCCGGCAACCTGTGCCAAAAAAAAAAAAAAATTTAACTTGCCAAAAAGTCGGCCTGGGCAGAAGAAAAATTGCACTCAGGGCAACGCACTCATCTCGATGTCGATCGTCAACTCTATCCCCCTTTGTCGGCGCAGGTAAAGCAGGGTAGTCCCAGTCCGCCGCGCGGATGAAGAGGCAGCAATGGGCCGAATCGACGATTGCTCTCAAAACTTCAGCAATGTGGTTCTGTAGGGCAGTCGACAGGGTTCCGAAGGTGCAAATGCTCGCTGCGCTTTTCTGGGCTTGGGCAAAGCAAAGCACTGCTTTTTTGGGCTAAAGCAAGCAGATCTCGCTAAGGTCTCTGATTGGTCAGCCAATACAGCCCTAA
>JAVHLU010000951.1:0-41804 GCA_036785755.1 Colletotrichum ledebouriae
TAATATAAAGCCCTAAGTAGTCTGCGATTTCTATAAGGTTAAACTCTAGAGGTAGCTCTATTATAAAAGGGTAATAAGAGTATATAAACCTAGCTTTAGGATAATATTCCTAGGCTTATTAATAGTACTTATTATAAAGGAGCGAGAAGTCGAACTTAGCTATAGCTATAACTATAGTATCTACTAGAATTTAGGACTATAAGATCTCCTTAATACTATCGAATTCTCTACTCCTCCTTACCTTATTATTACGCTTAGTTCTATACCTATAGCGCTTATATATACTTAGATTATTATATAAGTAACTCTCTTAAGTTTTATAGAAGAAGTAGTTAGTATAAGGAGTGCCTAGTATTAAAATATACTTAAAGTATAGTTTATAGATATAAATACCTAATATAGGGTTCTTAGTAGTATAGGCCTGCTCTTTATAGTAAATATAGGGTATTACGTTATAACTACCTTAGGATTAAATAAATAAGCTATACGTAGCTACTATACGCTAAAAAACCTTTATCTCCTACGAGCTAGCGAGGAAAGTAATAGAGGTATAAATAAAGACTTAATAGTAGAATTCTCTAGACCCCTTAGTTACTCTAAATATTTATTCGAAGTCCTATTTACTAAGATAAGCCTTCTAGAAAGCTAGCCTTATTACCTTAGCGGTCTTATTAGAGAATATCTATAATATAAAGGCTACCTCTAAGTATTTATTACTAGGGATATTAAGTTAGAGCTAAATAAGGCTTATAGCTACCTAAGAATTATAATTATCAGCTAAAAGGTATAGAGATATTAAAAAGAAGGGAAGGAATACCTAAAGTTAGTTATTAGAGTATTAAATAAAACGAGGTATATTATTTTTCTTTATTTTAAGTATAGGAACGTTAGGGCTAAGGACCTAAAGAGTTACTATAGATAGGAGATAATAAGGGCGAGGTTAATTAGTATTTTTAACGCCTATAATAAAGAAGTAGTAGTTAGCTATAATAAGAAGGTATAATTTATAAATATAAGAGAGAAAGTATAAAGGGGTTAAATAAAGATTAAAATAGCTAACTAAAAGTAGTTATTAGAGGGGGGAGAAGTTAATAATAGAGGATAGAGGAGAATATTTATTTAATTTATAACTAGGCTACTCGTTTTAATAGCTACTACTAACTATTATTTCTTTTATTCTTTCCCTATATATAACCGCTCTAATTTACTATTCTATTTATTATAGGTTTTTTATCCTAAGTTCGTTTTACTTTATTAAAGCTAAGGAGGGTAAGAGAGGAGAGTTAATTATTCCTTCTATAGGCTACTAATAAATTACTATATTATTAAAGTAATTAGTAGATATAAAAACGCACTCCTTACCTTTTAAGCCCTCTAGTTTCTCTCTCTCTTTTATATATATTATTTACTTTTAAACTTAATTTATCTACTAACTATATAATATTAACTACTACGCTATAGCTCCTCCTTTTCTTTAAATATTACTTCTATTTAGCTCTTTAGTTTATAAATTACTCGCGCTTTCCCCTTATTAACTTTTCTCTCGATATATTATAATAAGGAAAGTTATTTTTTATAATAACGAAGCGTTAGATATATAGATCTAGGAGTTAAGATCCTTAAACCTTCCTATCCTTAAAATTAGACTTTTAATAGAACTTATACTTAATAAACTAAGTATAAGTAGGTTTTAGGTATAGGGATAAAATAATAGAGATATTCTAGGCTTTAGACCTCCTAATAAGCTTAGTTACTAGCCTTAGCTAATTAAATATAATACGCGCCCTCTACCTAGGATAGATAATATCCCTAGTTAGATAGACCCTTTTAACGTAGTATTAAAATATATCCTTATTAAATATTAGAATAAGACCTTAGAAGTAGTAGAGGAGATAATTCGCCCCTCATACTTATAGCAAGTTATTACTAGTATATTTAATACTATTAGTATACTTAAAATAGCGACTCTAATATATACTAAAGATATTTTAGTAGTTACTCGCTATATTATAAGGCTTACTAAGCCTAGCTAACTACTCTACTACGAGATAGTTAGAGGTATAGAAGATAATTTCAAAAATAGAGATATAAGGGATATTATAATTACCTAAATTAAAGCTAAATCCCCTAATATACTCCTTATTTATCTATAAGCGCCTAAGTCTACTAAGGTAGTTATTATAGGTCTACTAATCGACTTATAAGATAGGAGAAACTAGTTTTATAATAATTAGTAATTAAAGAGAGGAGCTAAAGGATAACTATAGACTCTAATATTTATTACTAGGAGCTTTCTACTAAGATATAAAGCTAAGGAAGTTTTAATAAAATAACTATACCTAGTAGAACTTCAATATATAGACCCCCTACTATAAGCCTCTAGTCTCTACTTTATTAATTAGCTTAGGTCCTTTATATATATTAGAAGCCTAGTACCTCTAAAGTAGCCTATTAAAATAAGGTATTAAGCTTAGATTAATTATTTATTAAAGGCTTTTACTAATAAAATACCTCCTAAAGGAATCTAGACCTAACTAAGGGTAGATAGAATTCCGCGCGATTAATACTTTAAATAGAGAGATAAAGATATTAGAAAAAGGATAGCTTAAGAAGATATTAAGCGTTAAATAGCTAAATATACCCCTCGGTTTATAAATCTAGAGGTTTCCTCTCTAGATAGAATAGAATTAACCTATTAGTACCTATAAATACCGATTTATAAACTAGCCTAATAATTCCTACTAATCTAGAAGAGTTAGATAGAGAGGAAGGATTATTAAAAGAACTAAATATCTAGAACGTAGAAAGAAGGAATAACTATAAGAAGTAGAAAAGGGATTATAACTTATAGTAACTAGCTAACTTTATAAAGTATCTTAACCGCCCTAGGTCTATAAAACTATTTATATCGCCTTACTTAGCCCCTACTACCCCGAGAGATATTATATTTAGCCCTACTAATACCTTAGCGGGATTTAATATTATAAAACCTAAAGGGAACCCTATACTAAATAAAGATAAGCCTATACTAGTAGTCCTATAGTATATATAATAGAACTAAGAATCTACAAATTACTTAATAACCTAGTATAGTAGAGGGTTATCTATTATAACTTTAGCCTAGGTAGAATATTTATTAGACCTTTATAATATATAAGGGAAGCTAATAAGAGAAGAGGAGTTAGATAATTTAGAGGTTATAGCCCTTTTTATATTTATAATTAAGAGCTACCCTTATAATATCTATACCCTAATCCACGAGCTAGCTTAGTAACCTAAGAAAGAAATTAATAAGGCTTCTATAGAGCTTAAAAGAGAAGAGGTAAAGAATCTCTAGGATATTACTAGAGCCTTCTTTCTATTAAACTATAGTAATTATTACTAGGCTGCGATTTTTATAGATTAGTTAACTAGCTACTACTTCTATTATAACTCTTTATAGGACTAGAATAGTAATTAGCGCTTTATTAAGGCTATATAGGACCTTAATATATAATATTATAAAATAGGAGCCCCTCTATAACTCTAAAAGCTCCTATTAATTAATACCTATATAGTTAATTTAATCTAATAGAGGGATAGATTTATATATAGTCTCTAATATATTAAATAGGCTAGAGCTCTAATTTGAGAAGGATTACTATCTCTACGTTTTAGTAGTATAACCTTAAGTAATAGCGTATTATTCTCTAACTCTAAAATCCCCTTAGTTACTCGATATATATCTATAATTACTATAGAGTTCTATAACTTAACTATTAATAGTAATATAGCTCTATAAGATACCCTATTAAGCTAAGAAGACTTTAAGAAAGCACCTTTCTTCCCTTTATACCTTCCTACTCCTTTACCTATAAATAATAATATAATAGACTTTAGAAATAATAATAACGTTACGCTATCTCCTATAGTAGATATTTCTTAACCTATTTATAAATTATTAATATTATCTAGGTCCGCTTTATTTAAAATACTAGATAATAAGCTTAAATACCTTAGATATTAGCTTTAGTTATAAGTCTTATAAACGCCGAGTCGTAGTATAACTATTAAGCTACGCCTAAGAACTATACTTATAGACGTATTATTATATCCTAAGAGGCCTAGTCCTTTAAATAAGTATAACTATAGCTATACGGATTATATCTAGTAGAGGGTCGACTAATAGAATTAGATTAAGCGGAATACGCCTAAGGGAGCGTATTATTATAACTTCTCGCGCCTAGTATAATAGGGTAACTAGTTTTAGCTATATTAAGGATTAGAGTAGGATAAGGAGTATAATAAAAAGGAAGAGGTAATAAAGCTATTATTAAGATATAACCTATAGTAGAAGATAGTTAAACCTAAGGGACCTTTTTAATAATAAGATCGCTTACCTAGAAGACGTTATTAATAGATTAGATCTATAAATAGAGTTTATTTACTATTTCTATAAAGTAGTTTTATTTATTTTTTAAGACTCTCCTTTATAATATTATAAAGAGTCTTAAGGGGATAATTAGAATAAAATAGGATAGACTTAGCTATATAACTTTTAGAAAACTCCCTTAGTATATAGACTTATTATAAGGAGACTATAGAGTAGAGCATAGAAGAGAGGAGCGTAGCGGAGGGGAGGATAGGATTAGTATTATCTATTAGAACCTTAATAACCTAATACCTCGTTTTTTAGCAATTTCTTAGCGAATAAGTATCTAATAGAGATAATCTCTTTTAATTAGATCTGCGAATTACTCTATATATCTTTTAAGCCTACTCCTAATATTCTTACCTATTTATAGGTAGAGCTATGTTATTTATTATCTTTCTGGTTCCTATCGGTTCTAGCCCTTTCTACTACCTTAATAGTGTAGAGGACCTGCTCGAGGAAGGGCTACTCTATAGGGTATATAATAACCTACCTAGCTTCTATTATTAAGTCTACTTACTTAGCTATAATATAATAGTAAGTATCCCCTCTAGGGGTATTAATAAGAGCCCTCTTAAGGGCTATACTAATAATATACTCTCTATATATAATAGAGTAATTAAAGAAGGAGCGGGTTTTATTAATTATATTAATACTAAACTCTCTAGTAAGCTCTCGCGCGTTATTAGTATTAAAGGGTATACCTCGCGCAGGCTTAGCGTTTTTATATATAAGGTTTAGTACTAATATAGTTAAGGGATAAGGAAGAAAGAGAGGTATAAGGCCCTGCTCGTAGTAGCAGAGCTTCTTATACTTCTAGCTATAAGAACCTCTTAGGAAAGATCTCTTTAGTTAAGGAGTTACCTCTTATATAATAGTATTCGTAGTACCTTTAGTACCTTACTAGAAGGTTAACCTTTTAGGTTAAGAAGTTATCTTATATAGTAGCTTTCGTAGCACCTTGCTAGAAGGTTTAGCGAGGGTATTACTATGAGAGCCTTAGTAGCCTATTTAGCTCCGATATAATTAGCCCTAGTATAGCACGTATCTAACTTTATATAAGGGTTTACTTGCGAGTAGTAGGAACGTATAGAGTTCCTATATTATTTTCCTTAACTAATAGAGGGTATAAGTTAAGATACCTATATAGTATTTCCCGAATTATACTTACGAACTAGGTGAATTTATTATAGTCTTTTTACAAAGGGGCTGCAGCGTAATTCCAAGCTTAATAATAATAAGTTTATTTACATTTATAACGTCTTTATTTATTTAAATAGTATATATTAATAAGTAACCTTTTTATTTAATTAGATATTATACCTTTCCTCGCGTAAGGGTTTACCTCTTAAGAATACTTTTAATCTTAAAATACTTATATATTTTAAGCTAATAAATATTATTATCTTCCTTAATATTAACTAGACCTTAGTAGTTATTTTAATAGTTAAATAGGTTACTACTAGGGGCTGCTAGTACTAGTATAAGCTAGATAATAAATATAATTAGATAAATATTTATATTAGGTTGAATATTAAAGCAGTATACTAACTTACTAACGCGTTTAAGAACCTTAAATAGAGTATACTAATAGCTATACTTTAGGTTTAGCTATCCTAGTAGATAATATCCTAATCCTATCTTAAGGTATACCTAGTTACTTAGCTTAAAAGTAATAAAATAATACTTTTTATTATACTATTTCTTTATATATAGCTAGGCTATTATAATTAAAATTTTCACTTCCTCCTAGAAGATTTTATAGTTTATTTTAGGATTAGGATTACCTAAGATATTTAATGCGTTATTAGTATTCCTACTATATAGGATTTAGTTTAGTAAATAAGTAATAACTTATAAGTAGGCGTTATGATATTAAAAGCTTAGTAGTAATATTACTTAGTTATTATTAACGAGGTTAAGAAAGTAATAAATAGCTAGTTTAATAGTTTAGTTCCTATATTCTAAAATACTATTAGTTTAAGGATAATATATTATTAAGAATCTTAATTTAGTATATAATTCGGCCTATAGTGCGGGTTAAAACTTTAATAGGAACTTCTAGTTATAATTAGATATAATAGCTTTTAAGATTCCCTAGTTACTATATTAGAGGTTATAGAGAAGGAGGTATCCCTAGATCTTAGTAGTATATATTAAGTAACCTAGGATAAGAAGTATTACTTTAGAGAACTTATTAGTTATAATAAGTACTATATTAAGTAGTAGGAAGTTCTCTACTCCATAGCCTAAATACTATAAAGGTATTTTAGGAAGTCTAATAATAAAGTCTATAGTAATTATATAGAAGGGAATAGCTAGTATTAATATTAGCTATATCGCGCTAAGCGGTAGTTAACGTTCCGTATTTATTACTCTATATTATAAGTAGTTAGCTATATAGTTATTAACTTATTATTTAAGACGTAGTATATAAAAGTATTTATTAATAGCTCTTTACGTTTATTCCTTATTAAAGTAATAGTAGTTATTATAAGCTTCTTTAATAAGTAGTATTACTAACTCTTTTAAAACGCAGAGCCTTCGTTTATTAGTATAAGGGTTAATAAAGTAAAGGAGACTATTATATATAGCGAAGTTAAGGTCTATATTATCTACCTTTTCGCAGAGTATTTTGTATACTCTACTCTAGGATTTAGATTTAGCGTATAATTAGATAAGCTTAGTCTTAAATTTATTATTAAGAGATACCTCTATTATAAAGTTAATACCTATTAATATACTATCCTATATTTTATTAAGTTCCCTAATATCTTTAAAAGGCATTTCTATTATAAGTAGGTGTAATAACGCGTCCGTTATAATATTTAATATTCTAGGGATATAATAATATACTAGGGAGAACTAGCTAAGATATTCTAATAATAATATAAGCTATAAGTTATACCTCGTCTTATCCTCTAACTATAGCGACATTTATTTAATAATATTATATATTACTAAATAATTAGTAAGTACTTTTTTAGGTCTCGTCTTAATAAACGTAATATTAGCTAATACCTTTTTACTACCTATACTAGGTAAGTAACTTTAAGTTTAGTAGGCTAATACTTCTATTTAGCTAAATTAAGGACCTTACTAATATAAGTAATTAGGCGTATATTAGTATATTTAATAAGGTCGTAAGGTTTCTATTCGATATTATTAGCTAGCTAGAAGATTAGCGCGGAGTATCTATATTCCTTTAACGAGTTAAGCTATATAAATAACTACTTATTAGGGTTATAATAGAATAAGGCGTTATCTACTATTAATATATCCTTAATATTATTAAAGCTAGCTACTTCTTCTTATATAGGTTTAAAACTTATCTTTTAATAAAAAACCTTTCTTATAGCACTTTTATCCTTCCCTTAAGCTTAGGCTTAGGTAAGTAACGTGGTTTTATATTATTAGAGTAGTTAAATATAATAACTATAGCGTAGTATTATATATTATAGAAAACTAGTTACGCCTATATAGTATTTAAGCTAGCGGAGGTTATAGGGGTACTTAATCTTCTTAATAGCGATAATATAGTCTTAAGTATTTAATAGTCTGAACGCGTTAATAATAAAGCTAAGTATCTTAATAGAAGGGTATTTATTTATAACTTCTTTATTAAAAGCAAGAGTCTAATATCTATAAAAAGTTTAAGAATTATATTAAGGTACTTAAGGTAGGTATTAAGGTCCTTCGAGGTAATAACAATATTATTAATAAACGCGTAAGTATATTCCTTATATAGTTATAAGAGTCTATTTATAACGCGTTAAGTATAAGTAATTAAATTATAGAATCCTCTAAGTGCTACCTTCGAGCGTTCTTATCCCTAGTAGCTAACTATAGTAAATCAATCTTAATATTCCTTCTTAATAAGAAATTAATAGAAGAAGGATCGAGCGTTAACTATAATACTCTATAGTTTACTATAAAGGCGTTTAATAATATCTTACTATAGTAATATAGGGTATATATTAGGGATTATAGCTTTATTAAGAGCATATAGGTTTATAACTATCTAACCTTTATACTTATTATTTATAATTCGCTATATAGTAAATATAAGGGCTCTAAATAGTATAGGTCTAGAGTTACCCTATTTTATATAGTTTTAAGTATAGAGCTTATCTAAAGTTTTATTAATAAGTTTCTTATTCTCTTTACTAATAGGATAAAGTTATTATCTAATATTTATATTGTACTATTTTTTAATAAGTTCGACCTTAAGGTATTAATCTTCGAGAAGGTTAATTAGTCCTTAGTCCTTCTAGATAGCAGGGTAATATAATATAACCTCTTTAAGGC
Source organism: Colletotrichum ledebouriae (assembly GCA_036785755.1). Taxonomy (NCBI): domain Eukaryota; kingdom Fungi; phylum Ascomycota; class Sordariomycetes; order Glomerellales; family Glomerellaceae; genus Colletotrichum; species Colletotrichum ledebouriae. The sequence continues at coordinate 8,720 of JAVHLU010000951.1, forward strand.
GTTAAATAGCTTTAGCGTCTTAGTTATAGATATATATACCTTCCTTAGTAATAACTACTAGGGCCTCTGGCCACTGCATAGTGATTTTACCTGCTCAAGTGCAACAGACCTTCTAACTCCGCGCCTCCTGACAATACACAGCCGGGTTGAGGAGTCATCTCGTATAGTGGCTTTTCCAGGCCACGAGAGCCTCAGTAGCCCGTTCGGCTCCGATGTAATCGGCCCCGGTGCGGCGCGCGTCTAACTTTGTGATATTTAGAGGGTTTACTTGCGAGTAGTAGGAACGTATAGGGTTCCTATATTATTTTCCTTAACTAGTAGAGGGTATAGGTTAAAATACCTATATAGTATTTCCCGAATTATGCCTGCGAACTAGGTGAATTTATTATAGTCTTTTTGCGAAGGGGCTGCGGCGTAATTCCGAGCTCAATAACTACTAGTAAGTTTTTAAGCTTATTTATACCTATCTTACTATTTTAATTAATATTCCCCTTATAAATATCTCTATAATTTAGTATTATATTATCCTTTATTACGCCTTAGTTAGTTAGCGCTTCCTTGCTAGTTATCTTAGAGATCTCTACTTATTTATTAACTAATAGTTCTAATACCTAAACGAGTATTATAAGCTTGCAATCTAAAAGGTTAAAAATAGCGTAATATTTTAGATCCTTATATAACGATATTAAAAGGGCTATTCATAATTAATTATAAGTCTTTAGCTTAAGGTATTTATTAGACTTAAAGGGCGCTAGGGTTCTAGGTTTAGTACCTCGTTTAATCTTTAATAAGAAAGGAGCGTTATTAATAATAGGAATAAATAGTAAATTACCTATATATATATATATATATATACCTTTCGTGCTTTAGGCTAAATAGAAGGGACTCTATTTTACTAATAGTATATTAATTTAAATAATAAAGCGATTATATAATACGATAGTTATATTTCTAATAATATATATTTTATAAACTTTTAAAGGGACTTTTAAATAGATCTAAGAGGGAATTCGAATATTATTATAGGATACGATCTAGATATATAATTCTAAGTTTAGGATATAGAGCTTAGTAGTTATTATATAACTATTAGGTCGTTATCCTTATATAGTAATTAAAAAGGTTAACTAGGTAATAGTCTTAAGGCTTCTAACGCCTTAGAGCTTAAATACCTTAGGTTCTCTTAAGAGGGTATAGAACTATTATAAGCAGGCTTTACTTATAACTAAGCAGTCTACGCTAGTATTAATATAAACTATAATTAGCAGTCTGGGCCTCTAGCCACTGCATAGTGATTTTACCTGCTTAAGTGCAATAGACCTTCTAACTCCGCGCCTCCTGATAATATATAGCCTTCGGTCACGTGATCGTAACTCTCCTAACTATAGCTATACTTATATATACCTATAGCCTCACGATCTTTAACTTTATATTAATAATAACGTGGTTTTTAATTATTTAAACTATAAAACTATTAACTTTTCCTCTCGCATACTACCCGCGCTACTAATACCGCCTCTATTCCTCCTTCGTCTACTAGAACTATACTGTTATTAGTAACGCTCTCTCTATATTAAAGTAGTCGGTATAAGCTATACTTACTAATATTTAAGCCCTAATAAGCCTAGGCTACCTAGGCTACCTCTGCCTTAGTAATACGGAGGACCTGCTTAAAGAAGGGCTACTCTATAGGGTGCGTAATAACCTACTAAACTTCTACTACTAAGTTTACTTACTTAGCTCTAATACTATTACGCCTTATAGAGTCCCCTATAGGGGTATTAAGGTAAGCCCTCTTAAGGGTTATACTAATAATATACTCTCTATATATAGCAGAGTAGTTAATAAAGGAGCGGGTTTTATTAATTATATTAAGGCTAAACTCTCTAGTAACCCCCTCTATATTATTTATACTAAAGGGCGTGCCTTACTCGGGCTTAGCGTATATTTATATAAGGTCTAGTACTAATATAATTAAGGATTTATTATAGGTTATAGGTATACCTAGGACTTCGTAAATAAGGATAAAGAAGAGGGAGAGGTATAAGGCCCTGCTTATAGAGCTTCTTATACTTCTAGCTATAAGAACCTCTTAGGAAAGACCTCTTTAGTTAAGGAGTTACCTCTTATATAGTAGTATTTATAGTACCTTACTAGAAGGTTGACCTTTTAGGTTAAGGAGTTATCTTATATAGTAGCTTTTACCTTACTAGAAGGTTTAGTAAGGGCGTTACTACGAGAGCTTTAATAGCCCGTTTAGCTCTAATATAATTAGCCCTAGTATAGCGCGCGTCCGACTTTATATAGTAATATTTAGAGGGTTTGCTTATAAGTAATAAGAACGTATAGGGTTCTTATATTATTTTCCTTAACTAGTAGAGGGTATAGGTTAAAATACTTATATAGTATTTCCTAAATTATACTTGCGAACTAGGTGAATTTATTATAGTCTTTTTGCGAAGGGGCTGCGGCGTAATTCCGAGCTTAATAATTAGCAGTCTGTTATAATAGCCTTGGATAATAATCTTAGCGTATATATAACGATATAAATATATAGCTATATATTACTATAGCTTAATAGGACTAATAAACGTTATATTTAGCTAAGGGGATAGAAGGGTCTAATATAAGAAAATACCCTTAAAGTTAGTATATAGCTTAGCGTTATAAAGGCACTTTTTATAAGAGTAGATTCTAGGATCCTTAAGGAGCGAATTTTAGAATAAGTTAAAATTAAAAATAGGGTACTAATCCTTATATCTAGGGATATAACCTAGAGGGTATTTATAGTTATAAGCAGGTTAAGTAACTAGGTTAATATATTTAGGATCGTCTTCTTATTACTCCTAGTTATCCTCGTTATTAGTACTAATAACTAAGTCTTCTTTATATAAATCTAAATCCTCGCTAGCCTTAATATACTAGATATAGTTAAAGTTACCCTCTTCTACTTACTTATAACTAGTCCCCTTTGCTATATATACTAAAGGGTAACTAAGTAGTTAAGAGTACTAAACGTATTAACTAGGCTATTTATATTAGTATTTAAGCCTTTATTATTAGTTAAACTAAATTTCCTTATAAGAGGAGCTTAATAAGGGTTTAGTAGTAATATTAGTAGCTTGCTTTATAGGTCTTAATAGTAATAAACTAGATATAATCTCCTTTAGGTTTATATAGTATAAGTAATAAGTAATAGTAATATAGCTTATTTTTAATGTCTCTTTTAGTAATAATTATATCGCTATAGTTCCTATATAGGTCGTCTTAATAGATAGGTAAACTAATACTTACTAGGATCCTTTAGTAACTATTTAATACTAGCTAGGGACTATCTTTTATAAGCTTGCGATAAACTTATTATAGTTTATATTACTAGTTAGCTAAGGAATACTCATTACTAGTTCTATATCTATCTTATTATATATAATAGTTAATACCTTAGATTCGCTCTCTTTTATATCTTTATAAAGTTAAGTAACCTTAGTTATCTAGTATTAAATATTATATTAATTATATATATTATATAGAGTATACCTCTCCTTTATTAAACGTGCTTTAGTAATTTTATATAATAACCAAAAACGTTTAAGTAATAACTCTTCCTAATAGTTTAATCTATACTTAGAGTCCTTAACTTCTGCTTTCTTATTAAATATTAGATTAGTATAATACTAGTTTAAGGTATACTTTAATAAGGTTTAATATAAGTTAATAGTAGCTATAGCTAGGTTCTTATTATCCGACTTAATATAGCTATTAATAATATTAATAAAATAGTATATATTCTAGTGGATAGTCTTTGAATTACTATTAATATATATATTATTAACCTTATTATTATATAAAAGTAAATTAAATAACTTAATTATATTAGTCTTAAAACGAGGAGTACTACGCCTAGGTTTTATAACTAATATACTAGCTATTACCTATACTACCCCTTGTTTATCTATAGAGAGAAGGAATATAAGAAAGTTATAGCTAACTAAGAACCTATCGGGGTTAGATAGTAATTTAATAATATCTCTTACCCTAGCTAGTAATTAAAAGCGTTAATTACCTTAGCTATTACTATTACTATAGCTAGGGCTACCTCCTCTATTATTTTAGCCCTTAGGGTTATTATTATTACCTCTATTACTAGGATCTCTAGGTAATATAAGTAGTAGTAATAGTAGAGGAGCGTCCTCTATATATTTAATATCCTAATTATATCCTTTACTTTTATTAAGGTTTAATAATCTAGCTTCTAATTCCTAGGCGCCTATTCTATTATATTACTTACCCTAGCTATAAGTACTAGAGTAACTTTATAAGTTACTTAGCTTAAGTATAAGAGGGCTACTTAGTCTTTTTCCTTAAGTTAGAAATAAAGTATTTAATATATCTTTACTCTCTTTAAATAATATATAGAATATATTTAAGCTTAGCTCTAGCGTTAATATAATAATTATATCCTTCAATATAGGTTTAAGAGGTAAGAGTTATAAATTATTTATAAAACTTCGTTTAAACTTATAATATTCCTCTAGAGTTAATAAGAGTACTAAGAAAGCTTTAGGAATTATTATGATATTAAGTTTAGATATAGGTTTTAAGATATCTAGCTTATTTATAGCTTTAGCTCTCTCTTTATCCTCTTTAAAAGGGAGTATCAGGTCTAGAGTCTAGCCCTATTTAGTCTCTATCTTAATATATTAGTTATAATAAGGGAGATTAAGGTAATATTAGTATTAAATAGTAGTAGTAAATAGTTATAAGTTAGTTATCTATACTTATAAGACCTTGTTTTAAATATATTGAGTTTGGAATTACGCCGCAGCCCCTTCGCAAAAAGACTATAACAAATTCACCTAGTTCGCAAGTATAATTTAGGAAATACTATATAGGTATTTTAACCTATACCCTCTACTAGTTAAGGAAAATAATATAAGAACCCTATACGTTCTTACTACTTATAAGCAAACCCTTATATAAAGTTAGACGCGCGCTATACTAGGGTTAATTATATTAGAGCTAAATAGGATACTAAGGCTCTCGTAGTAACGCCCTCGCTAAACCTTCTAGCAAGGTATTACGAAAGTTACTATATAAGATAACTCCTTAACTTAAAAGGTTAACCTTCTAGCAAGGTACTAAAGGTGCTATAAAAGCTATTATATAAGATAACTCCTTAACCTAAAAGTTTAACCTTCTAGTAAGGTATTATAAATACTACTATATAAGAGGTAACTCCTTAACTAAAGAGGTCTTTCCTAAGATGTTCTTATAGCTAGAAGTATAAGAAGCTATACTATAAGTAGGGTCTTATACCTCTCCCTCTTCCTTATTCTTATCCCTTAACTATATTAATACTAGACCTTATATATAAATATAATAAGCCTAAGTAAGGTATACCCTTTAGTATAAATAATATAGAGGGGATTATTAGAGAGTTTAGCCTTAATATAATTAATAAAACCCGCTCCTTTATTAACTACTCCGCTATATATAGAAAGCGTATTATTAGTATAGCCCTTAAGAGGGCTTACCTTAATACCCCTATAGGGGACTTTATAAGGTATAATAGTATTAGAGCTAAGTAAATAAACTTAGTAATAGAAGTTTAGTAGGTTATTATATACCCTATGGAGTAGCCCTTCTTTAAGCAGGTCCTCTATATTACTAAGGTAGAGGTAGCCTAGGCAGCCTAGGTAAAATATTAGTAAGTATAGCTTGCGCTAAGTACTTTAATATAGAGAGAGCGTTGCTAATAATAGTATAGCTAGTGGATAAAGCGGTAATAGAGGTAGTATTAGTAGCATAGGTAGTGCGCGAGAGGAAGAGTCGATAGTTTTATAGTTTAAATAATTAAAAACTATATTATTATTAATATAAAGTTAAAGATCGTGAGGCTATCTAATATAATAAGCACGTATAAGTGCGGCTATAGTTAGGAAAGGATCACGTGACCGAAGGCTATATATTATTAGGAGGCGCGGAGTTAGAAGGTCTGTTGCACTTAAGTAGGTAAAATCACTATGCAGTAGCTAGAGGCTAATTATTTTAAATATATTAAGTAGTCTTATATACTTCTTTATATAATAATAACTTTTAAATATATCTATAGTAGTTTATTAAGTATTATTTAAAGTTCTTATAAGTAATAGCTATAATACTTACTTTTATAGCTAACTTAAGGAGGGTATACTTAGTTTAAATAAGTAATATATAGAACTTATTAGGGTATTACTTAAGCGTTTTTATAAAGTTTATAATAATTAAATAGTTAATAAGTTCTAGAAGGTTAGACTTAAGACCTTTTTTAACCTTATAATTAGAAAGTAGCTTATAAGGTATTATTATTAAAGAGGTTTATTATCTCTTTAAGACGTTCCTTAGTTAAGGAAATCTTTAAAGTTCAATATTTCTTAGGGATATCTCTTAGTTAAGGGAAATAATAAAGGGTTAATATTTCTTATTAATATTTCTTAGTTAAGGGAAAGGGGGAGTTTAGAGGCTTTTAATAATATATAATACCTATAGGTATTAACTACTAAGATATTACTTTATATAAACTTAATAGGGTTAGCTATTTATATAATTAAGTACTTTCCTTAATTATAAAGGATATCCTTAGCTATAAGGGGATATAGCTAACTATTAAGGTTATACTACTAATTAATATAGTTTATATAATAAGTAAAGAATATAAGTAAAAGATCTATAAATTTAAAAGGTTTTCTCCTTAAAGACGATAAGCCTTTTTATAAGGGTTAACGCGTTTAGGTACGTTTAACGCGTTAAACGCGTTGGGCGCCCTTGGGCGGGATGACCGCGATGAGCGCGTTCGGTATCAATATTATCAATTTATTAATAAGACTTCTTAGTATTAGTATTCTTAGAATACTCTAAGTCTATTCTTCGCTTTACTCTTATACTAAACCTAAGTAGTTAAGCTTATAGTAGATTAATATAAAGGATTATTATAAAAATAAGTAAAATATATTATAATTATATCCTAAGAATATCTTATAAAATAACTTATTAAATAACTAAAAGTATTAGCTAAATTAGTTATTTATTAGAAAAGATAATAATACCTTACTTATATTAGTTATAATTACGCTTTTATTATAATTATAATAATTAAGTAAGTAGTTATTAAGAGAGAAGTTCTTTTTAGCATTAAAATATTAAAAGAATATTAAATATATAACTAGTAGTGTATATATTAGTATATTAATTATTATAATTTCCCACTTTTTTATCCTAAAAAAATAAAAATTAAAAATACTTTAAACTTTTTTATTAGAGTATTTAGAAGAATTTCTATTTAATAAGCTTACTCTTATATTTTTATAATACTTGGTTAATTAATAGTAGATTTTATAAATTTTAAAATCCTTAATAATTAGGTTTATATCTTCTTATTAAGTTAATAAAAATTATTATATATCTTAAATTCTTTTTCCTCTCTAATTTCTTAACATTCCTCTTATAACTTATAACTATTTAATATATTAACTAGTAAGTATCCTCCTAATTAATTATAATAATTATTTATACTAGTATCTATCTAAGCTATAGCTTCTATATACTTAAAAATATAATATAAGGCTACTTAGGCTAGGAAAAAGCTTATTAAATTAGCTTAGAAAATTACTCTAGCTTAGAATATTATTATTATTACTTAGGATATTACTAATCCTCTTTAGAATATTAATAATTCTCCTTTAAATATTACTAATCCTTAGGATATTAATAATCCTTAAGATATTAGTAATCCTCTTTAAAATATTACTAATTTTACTCTAGATATTACTAATCCTTAGAGTATTATTAATTCTTAAGATATTAGTAATCCTCCTTAGAATACTACTAATCCTACTTTAGATATTACTAATCCTCCTTAAGGTATTAGTAATCCTACTTAGAATTCTATTATTATTACTCTAACTCTAGGTTAAAATACCTAAAGAACTAAGCTTTTTTTAGCTAAGAAAACTAAGCTTTTTTTAACTAAGAAAATAACTAAGCTTTCTTTAGCTAAGAAAACTAAATTTATTAAAGTTATTAGAAAATAGCTAGAAAATCTATTAGAAAATATCTCCCTAGCTAATCTTTTATTTTTAGCTAAGTTAAGAAGAAGTATTATTAATACTTTAGAAGTAAGCTTAAATTACTATAAAAAATAGCTATAAACTAATTTACTTTCGCTAAAGCTTTTTATAAAATTAGAATATATTAGAAGTTAATTAACCTTATTATCCCTAAGCTCCTCTTTTAATAACTTTATAAGGAGATCTATAATAATATTAGCTTTAGTAATAATAGCCTTTACTAAGAGAAAATAGCTATTATTACTCTATAAGAGTTTTTAAAGAGCTTTTTTCCTAGTATTTTTAAGAGTATATATCCCTTTAATTTCTTAAGTTTATTAAACTAATAAGGTTAATAATTAATCTTATTATTATTTATATTAAATATGTTATTATTATACTTAAGTATCTTAAACTAGTTAAAGCTATCTTAAAAATAAGTAAGGTTTATAATAATTAGTAGTTTAAGTTATAAGGGTAAATAAGAGGTATTTAGAGATAAGTAAGTAGTAATAATTATTCTAATAATAGATAATACACTTATTATTTAAGCTAATTATTATACAAAATATCTATAACTTCTAATAAAAATATAAATTACTTATAAATACCCTACTTATAGGCTACTTAAACCTGTTTAACCTATAAGTACCTATAAGTAACTACTACTACCTACGGGTACTACCTATAACTACTTACCTATTTAGCAGGTACCTATGGGACCTGCGGGCCGGGTAGTTGCTAACCCTAGTTATTGCGTTGTACGACCTATAATGCTATTGTTTCTCTTCAAAGCTCTGCGGACTCCCCGGCTTTATCATCGAGATCAAGTTGAAACCATTGTCTTCCGTTCTTTCGGCCGGGGATCTCGTCTTTAGTACTGGCTTTCATGCTAGAATATCTTTCAGGTACTTCGCGAACTTGACTGAAAGAAATGGCCGTAATTCTATCGTTCAACAGAACACGTTCTTTGTTCCTGCCACATTCAAATAGTCAGAGGAGCAGCTGCGTGCTCCCATGTTGGATATATCACCAAATTCAGGGCGGAATTTCTTTAAATATCATTACCTTATCTCAAAAAGCCAACACCAATTTATTATAAACCATGGATGGTTTCAACAACACCGAGTATCCAGAAGAGGAGGAAATGGCCAACCTCCTGCTCCTCGCAGCAGCGGCGGAGATGGAGTATTCCTGCGAGAATCTGAAACTAAACAATGTTGGGTATTGGGAGAACCTGGATGTAGACCAACAAGGCTACGCCGTCACCAGTGCCGACAACGACTTCCAATCAAGCAGTCAATCCAGCTTCCAGGCAGCCGAGCCAGAGTTCGAGCCATCAAGGCGACAGTCTCTGCCTGATGCCTGTTTCGGAGACCTGGTCCTGGACGACTTATTATACGTCGAAACTGGGGAGCATCCGACATCTTTCCAACTTTCCATAAATCTCGAAAACTTTAACTGACCTCACAGACACACTGTTCGCCACAATTCTGACGTCTATTACCAAAATTCGCAAAAGCCAATAACCATATCCGAGGGCTATAATTGTGTTTGTCTTCTTGACTTCGCGAGAACCATGGCGCGAGTGAATCTGAATTTTCCAGTGTGAGTCAACAGGAAAAGGTTATGGCGGAGAAAGCATCCCAGAAACGATATATTACAGCTCCAATCCGTTTCTTCTGTCAATCCGGCCCTCTGATTTCCCATCATTCAGCCATCACGCTTGATTACAGTCAACCACATCACCACAACCACCACAACCACCACAACCACTAGCACTCTACTGTTCCCACTTCCTACACACTACGACCAACACCCAAGCAAAATCCAACACAAGAAAAACAAAGAACCAGCCAAGATGAAGTTCACAGCCACCATCGCCGCCATGATCCTCGCCTTCACTAGCACAGTCTCCGCCTGGCCCCGCACCCTCTCCCAGGGCTGTTACGAGGGCAAATGCGTCCAGCAATGCATCGCCGATACGGGCATGGACGGCGAAACCTGCTTCTCCGACATCTGCGACTGCAACGTCTACGCCCAGCAAGACATGATGTGCGACGAGAACCTGGGATTCGCCCTCGCCGGTCCCTACGGCCACCTCGGCTGCGGCGACGACGCCTGGGCCAAGGCGTGGAGGATACACGAGCAACGGAAGATCGACAGGGCCAAGAAGAACGGCGAGTACCTCGAGAGCCCTGCGGACTTCGCCGAGCGAGTCGGCAACTTCAACGCCAAAACCGCAATGCGTGACGGCGTCACCCCGAAGATTTCGCCCCGCGAGCTGTTCTCTTCCCGGGAGAAGAAGGAGGAAGAGGACGTCGACAACATCAGCGTCCCGCGATTCACGGACAAAAAGTGCCTCCGCGAATGCGTCGCCACGTGCCTGTCCAACACCGGCATGGACGCGGAGACGTGCACCGGAAACTGCGACTGCTTCGACAAGGAGGCCTGGAAGGACGCGCACCCCTTTGAGTTCCACCAGTTCATGGAGATCGGGGAGCCCATCGCCGCCGCCAACCCCGTCGTCCTCACCGACGAACAGAAGGCTGAATTGGGCATTTTCGAGAAGGCCAACGAGGAGGAGACGGCCACGACGCATCTGCCTGCCGAAGCTACTAGCAGAATCAAGGATGTCCAGGGAAAGGTCACGCCTGTGGTTTCCGAGACCACTGGTGGCCCTTCTGAGCTTGCTGAAGACCATGTCACTATTCTGCCTATTGAGACTGCTACTGAGGCTGTTGTCAATATCCCCGGTATGCCTGGCATCGTCACGGAAGGCATTCCGGCTGTGCCCACTCCCAGCATGACCAAGAGATCTGCCAGGTCGGTCAAGGCTGTGGAGACTGGGGCCCCCATTGCCTAAAGGAACCCATCATAATCAAAAATGATACGTTGGCAAAGACCAGGGAGTCTGAGAGCTCCGTTGTAACTTGTATCGAAGGCGAGTCTTGAGATCCCGGAGAGATCCGTTCTGGAGGCCGAGGCCTTGGAGAAGAACGAAATTGTTGAAGACACCCAGTGTAAGATGTACATGTAGAGAGATATCCTGGATACTGCGTCCCGATGCCTTTAAAGGCCGGATTTCTCATGCGGACGGATGGGACATGGAGTGATGCAGGATATCGGTCGGAGATGCGGGCTGTGACCGAGAGTTTGGATGGTTTACTCAGGCTATTGATTAATGCACAGGAATAGGCATTCAAGCCATTGTGAGAGTTTCAATTTTATGTTCGCGAGAAGTTTACCATTGTTATATAACGCCACATCGACGAACAGCCCATGTCTAATCCAGATCAGTGCGAGAAAAGCACCTTTTGAGCTTTCTGGCGATGACGGGGGCCCATCGACCGAGGGATGCGATATCTCGAAATGCTTCGATGCGAGATTGGCCATATAAACGCCTGAAGGCCCTTCCTCAAGATACTCGGCCTTAAAGCCCATCTCCATCTTTTTCGCCCCCCTCATTCTCTCGTTTCTCATTACCACACCACCAGACCAGGTACATCATCAATGAAGCCCGCCAAGATGAGACAACACGTGAATCTGCTATCTTTTCTCGCCGTCCTCGGCCTGATGCTCCTTCAGCCAGTCCTCGCAGACTACCACAAGAAAGATGGCTGGCACGAGCTCAACCCCGACAGCTGTTACCAGAACTGCGCAAAGTGGTGCGTCGCGACCGAAAAGCTCAAGGCCGACGAGGAGAGAATTAAAAACACCCTCGCATGCAGTAGGTCCAGACCAGCCAGGTCCACCGCCTCTTGCTAACACGTCTCTGCAGTGAAAACTCGGTGCACTAGGTTGGGAAACTGTAACTACGTGTTGGACTGACAACCTGTGAAGAGGTAGGGATACAAAGGTACATGGATCTTGAAAAGGCCGGGACGGTGGAGGGGCAAGCTCGTCAGAGGAGATGCGGATTTTATGCTGGAAAGGGAGATGGGCAACGGCGAGAGACCTGAATCTACCTTGTACACACAACCTTCGATGATGACATGTTGAGCAGGCGTTCCATCAGTGATGGCCTGATCACGTCCCGGAGTCTGGAGTACTATAACCATCTACTGTCTTCAATGAAGACAACTGAAGGTGAATTATCGCGGTACTACTTTACGTACGGATATCTGTGTCCCAGAACGGAATCTCTATCCCAGCAACTCCTTGCTCATGATCAAATATCTTGACTAGCCATCCTTATCCTTGATAATAAACTCCGTGCCAAGATCAAAACCTGAAGCCACCATTGATGGACGCCTTTCAAATCGCTATCAATGCCGCGACCTCACCAACTCCTTCACACAGGAAATACGAAATCGTTCTTGCCGCTATTTTTTCGCAACAAAATGAATCGGAACTCCGGATCGATGAAACGTCAGGTCACGCTTACAGACCTGGCTCCTTCTTGAGGTGCAGGCCATTATAACCGCCGTCCTGGGACTCCTCGTTGAGCTGTGAAGCGACGAGATGGTCAAGATGTTCCTCGTTTCCCGCAAAGGGATCCACCTCCTCGGCGCGATCCTCAAACCCAGTTGCAGAAGCCTTGCCGAACCAGGTAGCGATGTCGTGCAGGATGGGGAGCATTTCGGCACGCAAGAGGCGTTCAGAACGAGGCAAACCAGCCGACTGGACATTTGAATCGACACCCACTATGACGGCCAAGTAGTCACGGGCAAGTAGGTTGTAAATCTCCTGAACCTGGATGGCCAGGTCTTCCTGCACACGGTTGCACAAGGCCTGGATCTGCGCCTTGACGCTGTCGGTCGCATGACAGAACATCGATTCGCGGTTTTGGTCGACATGACTAATCATGTGGTTCTTCATTCGGGCGTAAGAGCCTTGGCCTACTCAAACGTTAGTCCTGGGAGTTGTTAAAACGTGAAGTTCGCCTCCCTACCACTTTCCGCGACACAAATGTCGTAAGCAGGCTGCATATCCTCCATGATGACAGGGTGAAAGCCTCTGCTAGCCTCACGCTGAAGTTCCTGAATGGCAGTGCGGAGCAATGCAGGAATCTCCTTCAGCCTAGTCTGGTGCGTGCGGAGTTGCTGGCTAAGCATGTTGATGCCTGCAAAGTTGGTTCCGCGCTGTTCCGAATTGGCCACTGCAGCACGGTGGAAGTTCTCCAAAACCAAGCGGGCGTCTAGGGAGAAATCCTCAAGGGCTTTAGGAAGATGGCGTTGAAAGGCCCTCTCCCATCCGTTGGCAAGCTGCTTGCTGATAGGCTCGAAAAGCTCGGCATTAAAATCCCGAGGACCAGAAGCACCAGCGTAGACACCAGAACGCCGACACGTCGCCTTGTATGTCGCCCAGAACATGCCACCCTCAGACCGATGGGCGCCCCAGGACGTAGCGGTAGGGACAGCAGCGGTAGCAGCGAAGGGGATCGTCCGCTCGAAGAGATCATAGATGCTCTCAGCGAGAGCGTTCTTCATTGAGGCGAGGCACTTGTCAACGGCTTTGCCGAACTCCTGTGATGGGTCAGTTTTATGAACAGGAATTTTGAAATCAGTCACCATCATACCATCTCTAGATCACGTAATCGCAGACGAAGTTGACTTTCCTCCATCCTCTTGTCTCTGTCACTCAAGTAGGATAGAGTACCATCGTTGGTAGCCCACATCCGCATTGAATTGAGAAGCTGGCTGAGTTCGTTGAGGAATCGGCGGTAGGTCGCTGCACGGCCACCTTCAGTTAACTTCTTCGCATGTTGCTGAAGCTGAGGAACCTCTGTTTCGTTGACATCACGGAATCCGTCGTTATTGAAGTCGTCCTTCTGCAAACGGCCTCTCATCTTCTGGTACGCACGGCTGCTCACACAGAAGACAGGTAGATTACGCCCAACTTCGTCGTAGTCTCTCATATCCTCGTCGGGGTTGAAGGCGTCCTCATCCTCCTCAATAGCGGCTTCTTGATCCAACCTGCGACAGTCAGCACAAGGGATACGTCGACTTCTTAGAATTACCCAGGACTCACTCTTTGATGCCCATGGCGAAATCGCGCTGAATGGCGCCCTTCGAGTATCCGTTCCTGCCCTGGATGCAGACTGCCTTGACGGCGCCTAGCAGTCCGCTCTCTTCGGACTGAAGCGGCTTCATTTGCTGTCGAATCTCGGAAAGCCTGGCGTCAACCTCTTTGCGCATTTGTCGGACATCCTTCCGCTCGGCTTTCAGATCAGCCAGCTTCTCCATGATGTGGTCCTCCGTCAAAGGCATCCGGGTCTCGTCTTCAGGTTGGTTCTCCTTATTCCTCGCTGATTCAAAGTCCGAATCAGAGTCGCTGTCATCCGAATCGGACGACATCCGGTTTTTGCGGCTCTTGTTGGAGGTGGATCCACGCTTGCGCTTTTTGATGTTCTCCGGAGGCGCGTACACAGCCTTGCCGTCCTCAAACTTTTGCGAGAGCTCGTCCCAAGTCTCCCATGTGCTGTCGAGCTGCTCGAGCCTATCGATCAGTTCGGCCTTTTCGTCCCTACCGTTGGCGAGATCCTTCTGAAGAGCCCCAATCCTGCGACGAAGGTCATCAATCTTGGCCCAAGACTCTGAGACATCGGCCTCGATATCGAGACTCTCGGCGGCCTCCGTCACTGAGATATCGTCCGTCTTGGAACAGATGAATGTGACGGCGGAGTAGATGCCGTCATACTTCAGCTGGCGCTTGAAGGAGTCGCCGAGCAGGGTCTTGGCAGTCTTGTCGTCGACGGCGCGGTTGATCGGTGCGACGATCCAGAGACCGGTGCAAGCTTTCATATACTGCTGCGCGACAGCTGCGCGCGCAGCGTTGGAATCCTGAACACCGGGCAAGTCGACAATAACAGCACCAGTAGATAAGGCATTTGCCTTGGTGTAGATCCGAACGACCTTGATCAAGGGCCAGTACTCCATGGACACGTCTTTCTTTAGGTGGTTGTTCTTTTCTTTGCTGTCGACGTAGCGCTGCATGCCGTTGTACAGCTCTTTCGCGGTGGTGGACCTCAGCTTCTTGACACTGCCTAGGACGCCCCTGATAGCGGGCTCATTTGCGAGCCTATCAGGGGTGCTCTCGGCAATCATCTGGTTGGTCTTGGTTGGGTAGACAGACTTGATCTTGGCGTAAGCGATACCGGCCTCAGTGTCGGGATTAGTGCATTCTCGAGACACCTTGCCGTTGTCGTCGAAAAGATCGGAGAACAGGGTCTTGAGTTCCTTAATCCAGTCATCGGCAGAGATGAACTCGATCTCAGCGCGGTAAAGCTCGAGAGGGTCATCGGAGTTGTTGTAGGAGATTTCAGTCGGCGAAGCGGTGCAGGCTCTGAGACAGTTGGTTGGCAGTAGCCTCTCCTCATCGAGAAGAGCGTTGATGACGGAGCTTTTACCCGCGCCCGTGTTGCCGACGACGCCGACAATAGTCTTCGAGGGCTCTGAACGGGCTTCGAGATCATTGATCGCGTTTAGCCATGCGGGAGCTTGCGTGTCGGACAAGGAAGCATCAGAAGCGGCTTTGAGGGGAAACTTGAGGTTCTCCAAGAAATCCAACCCGAGCTTGACACCTTTCTCCAGGACCTCGAGCGATGTTTCCTTAGCCCACTGCTCGAGGAGATCAGGTTCTTGGTGCTGGGTTTCCTCCACAGGCTCAGGAGCAGAAAGGTCGCGACCCACGGTTCCAGTGGAAGGTTCTTGCTTAACCTCGAACTGTATGTCACTTTCGGTCTTGATTTGTCGAGGCGTCTCCTGATGAAGCGTGGCTGCTGAGGACGGAGCGGTGACGTAGGGAGAGTCAACTGAATTCCGGGAGTTATGAACAGGCGCGACAGGGGTAGAGAACAAGTTGCTGGCGTCCGACGGCTCGGGCTTGACGCCCTCCGTCTTAATTTGGGGCATTTTGTCGCGATGTATGAGAAGTGACCAGGGCGAGGGGCCTAGCAGATGGTGCAGTTCGTTCCACGAAATTTAGGGAGACTGGGAAAGCGGCTGACGCTGGACCCATCAGAGAAATCAGATCAACGCAAGTGATGTCTGTGTTCAAGGATCTTCCGTATTGCTTGATTGCCGTGCGGGCTTGTAAGGTGATGGGTTCGGAGGTGTGGAAGCCGAAATGGGGATTGAAGGAAGGAAAGAAGGGAAATGGCGTGCCCACAAAGCAGCAGCAAAAACCGGCTTCGAGAAGAAAAATGATCGTAAAAATTCAGGACGACAAACTTCTCGATCACAATCCCGATCGAGGCTGCCGAGATAGCGTGGGAGGTGAAGTAAGTAGCCTAGGTGGTGGTAGTGGTGTTTGGCAGCAGCTTCCTTGGCGACGCGTCAAGCTGCGAAGCAATTAGTTTTCGCGTCGAGGGTGGGGGCTGATGGAAGCCAGCAGTCAACACCACTGCCTGGAGCCTGACCGGGAAGACGCTGTCCCTGGCCAATCCCAGGGCCAATTGCCGCTAAGATGTGGATCCTCGCGAGTTCCTCCAGGAAGGAGCCAATGTCGTGCATTCCCCAGGAATCACAGAAGGAACAGTGATGGAAGCACGTGATATGACCAGAGTACCTAGGTGCCTTAGCCGACATCCACAGAACTTGGAGAGGGAAGGAACACGGAGCAAGGGCAAGAACACCTTCGTTTCCAGTCGTTTAGTGCAGGACCGATTGTTACTTTTTCCGCGCAGTTTGATGACTTGGTTTGAAGAAGAAAAAGGAAACTTGTGCGTGCTGTCTTTATCTTGTGTCTTATGGATAGCAATTAAGATGAGACTCCACCGAGTGTCCAACGCTGCAACAGTAAAGCGACTTATTTAAAGCGACTCATTTTAAGCTCCAGGGAAATCTGGATAAGACTTCGCTGAAATCGACGCTACAATGCGTACAAAATAATCCCTCAATATATCCTCAGTACCTACTTCGTCGAGCCCGGAAGCTTCTATCAGCCCGCACCCAGTCTACTAAGCTCTCTCAATTTCGGTGAACTCGGTGGCCCTCGGTGAAACAATGCGGCTGACTCGCAACCTGCCCAAGCCATCGTGAGACAATCTGCCCCAATTGCATCGTTTTTCCGTTCCGCCGGCGATTTGTCCATCCCAGGCACCAGCATTGTCGATAATGTACGACACTCTCGGAATTCTGTAGACTCCATCTTTGCCAGCTTGCCCGAGACAACCGTCAGTTGCTCATTCCACCGCCAGCCCTCACCAACAAAAAGCCACATTCGCTATCCAAACAAGTCACCAGTAGCCTCAACCACCTCATCCCTCACCACCTTCCTCGCGAAAAAACCACCTTGGAAAATGGGCTTCATTGGCGCTACCGCAACGGGCCTTATAGCCGGTCTTCACGGCTATATTCTCGTCCTCGAGATGTTCCTATGGACCTCACCACGCGGCCGGAAGGCGTTTCGCTTGACCGCCGATTTTGCTGAGAAGACCAAGACACTGGCGGCAAACCAGGGTCTCTACAACGGCTTTCTCGCCGCCGGTCTTGCTTGGAGCTTGGTCCACCCCGTCGCCGAGTTCGCCGACCAGCTCTGCCTCTTCTTCCTCGGCTGCGTCTTCGTTGCCGGTGCCTACGGCGGTGCCACGGCCAACCCGCGCATCTTCATGATCCAGGGCGTCCCGGCTTTGGTCTCTATCGGTGCTGTCTTGTCTGGTTACTGAGTTTCGCAATGCCATATTGAGCTCCTGACGTCTGTAAGCTCGGGATGGTGCAAGGGACCGTTGAACGTCACAGCTTCGAACACGAAGGGACGATTGCTCAGATCTGTGCCATCAATCCTGTCAAAATCTTAGGAGGATTAAGTTGTCTGCGGTTGCTAGCGTTTTTCTGCATAACTAGAATAGCGAATATACTGTTCATCTGTCCCGCGGTCGGTGATCACCCAGCCTGATAGACTAAAGCTCTTCTTTGTCGCCCCGCTTACGTCTCTCCTCGGCTCTCAGCTCCTCTTGAAACTGGGTTTGTCTATCGCTTCTTTCCTGTCTGAGACGCATTTCTTCTCGAAAAGCTTCCATTTCCCGAAGATGGTCCTGCTCATTGAACTCTTCCGCAGGTTGGCTCGGATCAACCCAGTCATACGGGATGCGCTCCGTGACGAGATCCCGGTATATAGGCTTGAACATGGGGTTATCCACCATCTGCTTCCCAAGCACTTTGCGCCCAGCCTGTACCAGGCCATTGTGGAACAGGGTCTCCCAAATGCTGTGGGCCTTCTCCACGGTCGAATCTATAGACACCCAGGCCATAGGTTTCGGGGGGTTCTTCTTCAGATATGCGACGGCGCGATCTCTTCTCTTTCGGTAGGCCTTGTACTTGGCCTCAGCCTCCGCCTTTTGGGCGGGCGTCAGATCTAACTTGAAGCCCTTCGCCCTCTCGCCCGACTCCAGAGCTTTTGCACTCAGCAAAGAAGGCAGATACGTGGTGTCGAATCTTGCCTCCCATCTTTCTGGCTTGTCTTTGGCTGAGGTGAGCGTCGACCAGTGGTCATGCAGCCTCTTGGCACGCTTATGTAAGTCGTGAGGCTCGTCCGGAATGGGGCTGTGATATCCGCCGCGATTGGCAATGGCCATTATCGTCTTGTCGACACCCGTCTCTTGGATGATTAACCAAGTGAGGTCCTCTCTGCCTTCGAGACTGCGCAGCATGGTTGAGTAGCTGTCGTAGTCATCATCCGGCAACGAGGTTGGGAGTAGACCGTCTCTGAGCGTGTCTGAGATCAGGAGGACCTCCTGCAGAATGTCGTGAACCGCAGGGTCCGAAGGCAGGTCTCGCCAGGGATTGGTAGCAGAGAAGTCTGCCGGAGTGTCTCTTGATAACCCGAACGAGCCTAGCACGGTTGGAGACACCCAGATGACGAAGAGCACAGCCAGTATGCGTGTGAGCCAGCTCATCAGTGAGCGAGTGAGTCCAGCCTGCGCCATCCTGAAATGAGGCTGTGTATGATGTTGATGAATACGATATCACAGAGCAGAGCGATGGGGGAAGAGCGTGATATCAGAGGTTGAAGTTAAGTTCCAGGCGTGGTTTTAGCTATGAGATGACGCATTAGCCACTGGCGCCGGCCCTTGCTCGGCTGAGACAGCATGATGAACATGGCGATATGAACGCCGATTTCACATATTTATGGACTTTAGACGACGTGGTAACGGCAGGCACGTGGGAACAACAGGGTGACCCAGTATCGATGGCCGTGTTGCAAGATATCACGCAGGTCACTCAGTGATCAAGCGGCTCTGCAGATTCGAACGTGCTGTGTTCCTCACACTCTCGCCGCCAATCACGTTGCAAATGCAATGCACGGATGACCCAAGGGCAGTCAATAATACGAACAAGTAATGACACCCTGCTTTGCTCAGTGGAAGCCGTCCTACGGCAGTCTCAAGATGATTTGGGCGACAACTCTACCTTAGCCTCAAGTGAGGGGTCGACGTCGTCTCATTGCAGAGCGTGATCCAGCCACCACCTCTCATGCCCTGCCTGGGCAGACCAGGCGGCCATTTGCTGTCGAGAGCCCGTTTGATCGCATGAAGCAACCCAGAAATATAAACTCTCCCTTGAGCTTGTTTTGAAACCCTTGACCAATGACAACTGCAGAGGGCGTGAGGGATGCGAGTCGTGGGAGGTGATGAGACTTTTGGACCAAGACATGGGATGAGGAGGCGGGCAGCATGCTGAGGGGTGGCAGTTGTGGTGGTGGACACGGCGTTAGGTGACCTCAGGGCTGGCTGTGGACGGGACTGGAGACAGACAGAGAGCCCAGGAGAGCAGAGGAGAGCAGAGCAGAGGAGGGGAGAGGAGGTCAGGAGGTCAGTGAGCGATAGTGAGGTGTCCCTAGGGGATGACCCCTGAAGCTTAGCCAGCCCAGGTTTTTAGCACCCGACCCAAATGCGCATCCAGCCCAAACTAGCCCTGCACCACAGCCCGCCCGATTCTAACGCGGTGCTGGGAAGGGCATGGGGCCGCAGACCTTACTTGCATCTCAGCATTTGTTACTGTGAAGTAGGTTCCCTTCCTTCCATTCTTGAGGCTTTCAAACCCCAACGTCAGTGTGGGCTGGCTCCAAGCGGGTCACGTGCGACGTATCACGTGACGCCATGGCTGCGGGCGTCATTGGTCGCAGTCCCTCCTTGGCTGTAGTCATTGCCGTTGTCTCTAACCCTACCACTGCCGGTGTCTGTCCTTTTGGATTACCTTACCTTGTGCTGCGCTGCCACGTTCTTTGTAAACAATTATACATCACTGCGAGAGAAAGAAGACAGAAACAAGAGAGAAAACAAGCTACAGCATTTAATTATTATCGAACGCAAGTTACGTTACCTGAGTCAACGTCACCTGGATTAATAAAACGGGTGGCCGGGATCGGATAAACCCCGGCAGCTTCCCCTATTGGCCTAGCGCGACTCGTCGTTCCCACGTCCTCTCCCTGGTCCACACCATCGTGGGTCGCTCAAGCTGCCAATTTTCCTTTCAAACCTTTGATTTTTTCGACGAGCCAGCTCACCTCACCCCTCACACCACGAACGCATACACACGCTCGCGAACCGACCCCTCGGTCCCCGACTCATCCATCGTTTATAGCAAGCCTCATCAGCTACTGTGCCACATCACTTTCTGCATCGACTCTTCGTCGCGCGCGACACACAAAACCGAGAGAATCCCTTTCGTGCCACGAACACGACAGACCAGCTACCGATCATCCCTCCCCCCCCCCCCCAAAAAAAAAAAATCCCACACCACAACCTGCGCGTTGCTGCACCCCCTTCCGATCGTTGTACGAAGACGCAGAAACTCTGTACAGACAGACGACACCAACAGTGATAACGGTGCGCGATACCAACAGCAGTAACCATGCCTTCGACGAATCTACCATCGAGTTTTGCCTCAGCCGCCGCTGGCCAGAATGCCAACGCGAGAACCGGCCGGAACGAACGCGGTGCTGGCAGCGGGGAATGGTTAGTCGCCCTCACCCTCTGCGTATTTACCCTCCCGCGCAATGTCATTCGACAACAGTCGGGATGATGTTGCATCTTTCCTCAACCTGCAGTAGCTGCATCATGGTGATCCAGCGAGTGGAGACCTACTCCATTGCAGTCTTGTCACAACGTCACAGCATCCTGACTTCACCTCCTTCACTAGCCTAAGCAACCGCTCAATATGCGCACTAACACGCGATACAGGGCTCGACGTGACGGCAGACCTAACGGTACTCTGACCTTCCGACGATCCTCGACGACCCCCGGCCATCCCTCTCAACCCGCAGCTTCGTCCGAAAATGCTTTCGCCGCGTCAACTGTCGACTCGATTCCACAGAACCTGGCCAGCTACGACGCCAACTCCTCACAGTACCAGAAGGACTCCATCCTCAACCTGTACAGGAATGGCGCGGCGGATTCAGACCCTTCCAGCGTGATAGAACCGGGATGGACTCCGGGACACACAAACGGAAACGCTTCGCGGGGTTGGGGCAAGAGCAATAATAACCATAATTCTCAGGACCCTTCTTCGTGCTGGAACTCGCGCGGCGACAGCCATCCGGTTGGCGTCAACGGTATGACTGACGAGGAGGAGAAGGTGCGTCGATTGGATGGACTCACAAACTCAGCACATTCCGCTGATGATACGCACAGATTTTCGCGTCTGATGTCAACTCTCCTCTGAAGCCGCCGCTTCAGAACAAGGAAGGTAATCAAGCGACCGGGCCCAATGGACGGAAGGCTTCCCTGTCCCACGGTAGCGCTGCTGGATATGGTTTGTCATCCCCAGTTTCTGCTTCGAGGCCAGGAACGCGGCGCCGCGAGACCACGGACACATTTGGTGGCGGCGCCCTCGCTTCCCCGAGCGCGACGCGATTCTCCCGTGATGATCCGGCCTTCTTGTTTGGGCGCAAGAACAACGACGTGAAGGAGCAGGAGACGGGTGAGGATGAGGGCGCGGGTCAGGCGCCCGCCCAGGCTCCGAGCAAGGCACCTTTCGGCAATTTAACTAGGAGCAACACGGCCGGAAACCCCTCAATGGGTGCTAACATCAGCTCTCTCTGGGGCAATACCTCACAGGCATCTGCAGGTGGAATGGGCAGCTTTGGTCAGTTCGCTCTGCCCACTCCCACGTCGACTATCGGCTCCGGAGCTCGAGGTGGCAGTCGCTTCGCCAATTTGATCAACAAGGATAGCACCGAGAGTCCCACCAAACCGAACGAAGCCTCTACGCCCGATGCGACGATGTCTTGGCGTCCACGCAACCGTACCGACACCGACCCTTTCGCTGGAGACGACAATCTATCAGGCAGCGCAGCTCTGGGCGGCGCCCAAGACACTAGCCCCACAGCCATGCCTAACCCCAGCAACATCGGAATGTTTGAGACGCCCGTCAAAGGTTCAACCGGCGACTTTGGCATGTCTGGACTGAACCTTGGTCGTCAAGCGGAGCAAGAGCCTGGCCCTCAGAGCCCTGCCGAGACCAACCCGTACCGCAGTCCACCTGCGGAGCGCGGCGAATCCCATGAGGATGCCGGCGCTGACAAGCAGCACGGGGCGCCCGTCGGCGCTGAGCACAACACTGGCTTCAACTCTTTATCTCGCGGCTTCCCTACTCATGCTTTCGACGGCAGTGATCGCAGCCAGACTAGTAGTGCCGGCCCCCGTGCAGGTTATGCTTCTGGCTGGCCAGTCCCTCTGTCGACTGGCACTCCCGATAGAGAACGAAGTGGTTTCGGAGGTGTTTTCGGCAGCTCGCTCTTCAGTCCCATGGGTGCCGAGCTTCAATCCCCTGGTTTGGCGAGCATCGGAGGAGGTATGTTTGGCCCCCCCAGTGCCGGTGGTCTCGGAGGAGCAGGAAGCATCGGGAGGAGCAAGTTGCACTCCCTTTTCCCGCCAGCAATGCAAGCTCAGATGCAAGGTCATGAGCAGGAGAACCTCAGTGATTCACTCCCTGACCTGCGTCAAGCCAACGCTTTGGGCGCCATTGGTCGGAATAACTTCGCTACCCAACCACGCGATGCTGGTAGTCCTTTGCGCGGCGGTCGCGGTGGTATCTTCGAGGAGATGTTTCCTTCCGATCCTGCTCGAACTCACAGTGGGTTCGGAGGTTCTGAGCTTTCTCATTCGGCTGCTGCTGCTGCTGTTGGACATCCGCAATCTTTCACGCCCGGAGCTTCTACCGGCGCCGAGTTCGGGACAACTCATCGTCAGATGGTCATGCCCGATCGAATGCGTTGGGTTTACCTCGATCCTCAACAGCAAGTCCAGGGGCCTTTCAGCGGATTGGAGATGAACGACTGGTATAAGGCGAACTTTTTCACTCCCGATCTTAGAGTGAAGAAGGTTGAAGACCCTGATTTCGAGCCACTTGGCCAACTCATTCGCCGCATTGGTAACTCGAGAGAGCCATTCCTCGTTCCTCAGATCGGCATTGCTCATGGACCTCCTACCCAAGCTGGTCCATTCTCCCCTAGTGGCAGCACCGGCGTAGTCCCGCCTCTCAGCGGTGTGTTCCCCAGCTTTGGTAGGACATTGACGGCGGAGGAGCAAAACAACCTGGAGCGTAGGAAGCAGGAGGAGCAGCAAGCGATGGCTCATCAGCGAGACTTCATGATGAGGCAACAGGCCATTACCAGGCTTCAGAACCAAGGCCCAGGTGGTGTTCCCGGTCTCCACCACCAGCACAGCGCTCACAGCCTGCAGAGCCAACCTAGCTTCGGCAGTATTTCGTCTCCGATCGGCGCTCACCCTCAGCAGCCTCCCATCGGTGGCGGCGTCGGACCTACCTCGGGCTTCTTCGACTCGGCTGTTCAGCACAGCTCCACCCAGGCTTCTGTTGGGGCCGGATTAGATCACTTTCGTGAGGAAGACCTCGCAACGCTGAATCCTAGTGAGCGTCAAATGCTTGCCAATGTTCCTAATCTTGCTGCGGGTCTTTTCCCAACTCAACAGCCCATCGGTGCGCCCGCCAACGACAGCAGTCTTCGCGGCAACCTCCCCAGCACCGAGCAGCTCGACAAGGATCCGGAGGGCTTCAGCGAGCGTCTGAAGCAGTTCGAGGACCTTCGTGCCGACCATGAAGCCGAGAAGGCTCAGGAGTTTGCTGAGGAGCACGTTGAACAAGAGACTACCGCGCCTGCGTCTGTTCAGAACACTATGCAGGAGCAGTCCAGATCCCCAGCGCCCGGTATGAAGGAGATCATGGAGGAGGAGCAACAGCTGTCTCTGACTCAACAGGTCCAGAAGGCTCAAGCTGCTGCTGCTGCCGCCAAGAACGCTGCTACTGGTCTCCCTATGCCATTCCCTCCCCCTCTGCCCACGGCTGGCACTCCTCTGCCGGCGCCTACCGCCCAGCGCGCGCGCTCCAACCTCCCGGAGCAGTACAATCGCTCCCAGACGGGGACGCCTGACACAGGATCAGCCACTGAGCCGCCCCCGTTGGCCCCTTGGGCGAAAGAAGCCGCGAGCCGCAAAGGCCCTAGCCTGAAGGAGATCCAAGAAGCTGAGGCCCGTAAGGCGGCCAAGGCCGAGGAGGTTGCTGCTGAGCGTCGCCGTCAGGCTCTCGAGCTGGAGACTGCCACTCTCAGAGAGCGCGAGAAGGCCATCGCCTCTGCGACCGGCCTCCCTACAACTAGCACTTGGGGAAACGGATCGCCCGTCGGAAGCGCCAGCCCATGGACCAAGCCCGTTGCTCCTAAGTCGACCCCCGGCACTAGCACTCCCGCCAAACAGAAGACACTTGCCGAGATCCAGGCAGAGGAGCTCCGCAGCCAGAAGGTCAAGGCTGCCAAAGAGCAGACTGGCATCGCAGTCACGGCCGCCGGTAAACGCTACGCCGATCTCGCCACGAAGCCTAATGCTGCTCCTGGCTTCGGCCAAACGGCGGCTGTTCCCGCACCTACTGGAAGCGGTTGGGCCACCGTTGGAGCCGGTGGTAAGGTTAAGGTGCCTACCGGCCCTGCTGCTCAAACCCGGTCTGTTAGCGCCGCTGGCATGAAGCCCACGCCCGTAGTCGCGAAGCCAATTTCCAAGCCTGTCGCAGCTCCCGCCGCTCCCACTCAGGCCAATGCGGCGATGGAGGAGTTCAACAAATGGTTGACTCGTGAGCTCTCTAGGGGAATCACTGGCGTCGATAGTAAGTTTTCCGTAGCCCACAACATGCCCTTGCCGCTAACCCAGTCCGCAGTCGACACCTTCGCCGCTACACTACTGATCCTGCCGCTTGAGAACACCATCATCGCGGACGCCATCTACGCGAACTCCAAGACTATGAACGGACAGCACTTTGCCGAAGAGTTCATCCGGCGCAAGAAGCTCGCAGACAAGGGCATTGTCGAGAAGCAAGGCACCAGCGGAGACAAGGCTGGCGGTTCCAGCGGATGGAACGAGGTCGCCAAGAAAGGCGGACACAAGGAGCCTACCCCTACTGGAGAGGCCGGCATCCAGGGTGCTGGCTTTAAGGTGGTTCCTACCCGCAAGAAGGCAGGCAAGAAGAACTAGGATACTTTGTTCAGAATGGTCGAGGGAAGTGAGTGGTCGCAGACGTGATCGTTCATGATGTAATCTGGTAGGACCGTGTGCTACTAGGTTCGGATAGCGTTTGTCGTGTTTATCTTACAGCCAACTCTCATGCAGCGCAATAGTGTCAGCGATAGGTAGCATTGTCAGAATCGAGTATTCCAGCGAGATTCTATGGTCGGTGATGACATTTTCCTCCCTCGTCGTCGCCCATGCCGTTCGTGATTGTTATTATTGTTGACATTGGCGGCCTTGTTGTTTATTCGGGCCCAGCCTTCTTGACAATTTCTGCTTAGAATTGATTCCTGACGAGTCGAAAGTCATCGCGATGGGCTGAAGTTAAGTCTGGTTCGGTGAAGGTCGGTGAAGGTCGGTGAGCTGCTTATGTAAAAGTGAAAGCAGGTCAAAATTTGCCCCGCCCCCACCATGGAAATTTCGCTTTCACAGGGCATCAAAACAGCCAAATCCACGCCGTTTGACTCACCGGACCGCCGACCCAAGTCAAGAATACTCAAATTTCTGGATTCACGCTACTGTCATTCACAACTATATTTGGGACCAGTTTGGATTTCTCTTCCTGCCGAATTCAGGCGTTCGAACCGGTTTTCCAACCACGAAATACCCCGCCGCGGGGCAGAAAGCACTATCGCGACAAGGCCCATTTCGCGCGAAACTCGCCCATCTGCGGCACCCACAGAGGGGATGACGACCTCTCAAGAAAATGGCGACCAGGCCTCGGCCTCTCTTTTCTCCAAGGTCAACCGCGGCGCATACATTGACGTCCTCACCTCACCAGCCGCCAAGGAACTCATCACCGAGTTCACCACCGGCCTCGCAGCACAGACCAGCGCGCAACCCGTCTTCGGGTCAAAATCATCGCTCTCAGGAGATGAAATCGCTGTTGGTCTTGCTACCCTGAACGCATTTCTGCAGTCGAACGTCACGGGTCCCGTTTTGGAACATTTCGAGAAGGCAGAAACTATCTTCACTGAAGCTCTGGCCGCGGCAGATGCGTCTGCTGCGACCGAGACCCTCAAAGTGTTGAGGAGAAAGAGCTTCAAAGCCCTCGAGGTCGACGGCGTCTCACCCTACCCTTACATCCCCAACATCGAACTCTTTGCTCTAGCGCGCTACATCTTCTCGGAGAGTTCATCCGCCAGCGATGACGCTGTCGTCACTCTGTCCGGCTCCACGCGCATCAGCCTGTCGTGGACCCGCCTCAGAGTCAACACATGGCATTTCAGACTCCTTAGCCAGCCCTCCCTCGGCCCTGGATCGAACTTTGCCAAGGCGTCGCAATGGATCGACGTGCCCACGCTTGCGGAACAGATCAACGCCGGCTTGGACACTGTGCGCAAGAAGATCGTGGACGAGGACGTCTGGTCGACGAGTGAGAATGGCTGGACTAGCGAGGACAAGGTGCAGTTCCTGCTCGAGGCTGCGAACACGTACATCATGCTGGGCCGGGACGACAAGGCTCGCGAGGCGTTGAAGGAGGCTACGCAGCTCAACAACTTTGCGTACGCGCTTTCTGGTGCGCTGGGTAAGAGGACCAAGTTTCAGGAGAAGAGTACCAGTCAGCTCGTCGTCCTCGCCAAGAGCGATGTCCCCGCTGAAGACACGGATAACGGCGGCGACGCTAAGCCCGAGGCGGTTGCATTGAACGACGATACTCTTCTTGAGGAGATTCAATTTTCAAAGGAAGCAAGCGGGAAGCATGGCGAGTTGGCAGCGTCGGCATTGGGTCTCCCTCCGGCCTTGGCAAATCTGTCTCCCGACGACCAGCCGCGCTTATCCCCTCTCGACCAGATCATCCTCCTCACAGAAGCTACGATCAAGGACACCTTCTCCCCTGTCGACACCTTGACATCCGAGGAGGTTCTTCCGTACGCTGTTCGCGTCGTTTCAGACAAGTCTACCAACTGGCAAATTTACACCCAAGCCCTCCTCGTCCGCTCCCGCATCGAAGTCCACCGCAGCAGAACGGTCGAGCGCGGCGTCCTCCAGATGCAGGCTGTCGTGGACCAAGTAGTCGTCGACACCTCCGAAGCACCAAAGGTCAAGGCCGAAGACGTCGCCGACGTCGATGTTCCAGCCATTGCAGTCTCTGCACCCGATGCGCCCGCTCACACGGGCCCGAAAGCCGAGAAGCCCACCTCCTTCTTCCCAGCGGCCAAGGACACGGAAACCGCTCCCGCGCACGTTCGTCTGCAGTACATCCACGCCATTTCATCACCTCCGCGCTGGCATCTTGAGTCCGAACTCGCATACTCATGGGCGGGCGTCGGCTCCCTCGTTTCCGCCCTCGAGATCTTCAAGCGATTGAGACTGTGGGCCGAAGTCGCCCTCTGTCTTGCCAGCACCGCTTCTACCGAAGACGAAGACGGCCGCGGAAGCGGCGGCGAGCAAAAGGCCCGTGCGATCGTCCGCTGGAGGTTATTCCACAAAACCGGCGCGCCCGTCGCCGAACACGCGGACCCCGATGCGGAGGAGCTCGACGGAGACGTTACTTACCTGAAGCCGGCTGATTTCTCCGGTCCCGAGCGCGTACCGCCGCCGCCCAACGCGCCGAGACTGTACTGCATTCTCGGAGACTGGGAGAACGATCCCAAGCACTGGGAGCGCGCGTGGGAAATTTCAAAGCACAGGTTCGCAAGGGCGCAGAAGTCTCTCGGTGAGTACTGGCTGCAACAAAAGGATTGGAACAAGGCTTTGGAGGCGTATCGGGCCGCGACAAAGTGCAACCGCCTCAGTCCCGAGCTCTGGAGCAGGTTAGGCGATATCAACCTGCGCATGGGTGACTTCCCTGAGGCTGCTGAGGCGTACAGCCGAGCCATCGGCTCCGCTGGGGATATCGTCGGCGGCGAAGATGCCAGGACGTGGAGTAACCTCGGCTCGTCTCTTTGGAGCATGTATCTCGAGACGGTGGAGGATATGAAGAAGAAGCTACTCGATGAGAAGAACAAGAAGGACGACGAGGACGACGAAGAGCCAAAGCACCAGGAGAAGGGCCTCAAGGACCCCGCGACGTTGTTGTCCCAGTCTTTGGCGGCGTATAAGCGTGGCGCGCAGATTGCGCAGGATAACTGGAGGATTTGGGACAATGTTCTCACACTTGCTTCAAGGATGAGGCCGGTTGCTATTTTGGA
The DNA here is from genome assembly GCA_036785755.1 of Colletotrichum ledebouriae. Taxonomy (NCBI): domain Eukaryota; kingdom Fungi; phylum Ascomycota; class Sordariomycetes; order Glomerellales; family Glomerellaceae; genus Colletotrichum; species Colletotrichum ledebouriae. The sequence continues at coordinate 37,396 of JAVHLU010000951.1, forward strand.
TATGGTCCTTGCTCTGAGAGCTATCATGAGAATCCGAAAGAGCGAGGATGCGCTCGATGACGGTGTCATGCGGGCTCTGCTTCAGGAGTCATTATTGACCAAGGAGAAAGCGGAAGATAGCAAGGAGGGTGTATACACGCCGCCTCGCGGCACTGTCGAGAAGGCCGTAGTCGCGCTGTTCGAGGAGTGCGTCGTACCGCTCATCACCAGCCGCTCTGAGCTCTGGGAACTGATGGTGAAGTTGAGGGTCTGGAGGAGAGACTATCCCGGCGCCGTCGACGCCGCGGAGAAGGCCTGGCGTGCTGCAATAGGGGCTGGTGCTGGCGGTGGACTGCTCCCTTCTGCCGCGGGTGCTGGAGGAGCCGACCAAAGCAAGAACTGGCTCGTTGACGCCGGCGCTTGGAAGGAGGTTGTCGCGAGGACGGATGAACTCGTCAGCGTGCTGGAGAATTTCGGCTCCGAGGTCGAGACCGTGGGGAGCAAGTGGCGGGGCAAGGCCAGGAACGCGGTGCGAAGCGTCATGAGCAGAGGCAAAGAAAGCTGGGAGGGCAGCGAGGACTGGGTTGTTCTGGAAGGCTTGATGGAGGGCCTGAAGTTGTAGACGATCTCAACAATGATCCAATGAGGTTCGCGATGATGATAGAACAAGGCAATACGCCCAGGGCGCAATCTGGTTCAGAGATGCAGTCAAGCTCAATCGTCTGTGCGGTCTGAGTCGGGAAGTGGAAAAGAAAGTCCCCATGTCTGTGGACTCGAGCCACATCCCTGCACACTCGATCTGGGGTTTCGCAACGCCTCTTGCTTCGTATTATAAGATGACAGCGCCATCTCCTACCACCGGCTTTTGGTTTTGTCTTTCTCTCACTTTGCAGGCCGTGTACTTGTTTTTCCCCGCAATCGAAAATAACTTCCTAATAATACCACCCACCTAACTTGCCGTTCGCGATGCAGCGCCCTGCCCTCGTCTTGTTGTTGAGCAATGCTCTGGTAGCATGGGCCAAGACGCCCGAAGGCTTCGCGCCCGCGTCCAACGTCGATCTCGTCGTTGCGTACGGCGACACCTCCGCCCTCAACGGCGTTGACCTGGCCAAGGGTGGTAAGTTACACAGTTTTCAATTTTCATCATAAAGCTTCTGAGAAAAACGAGACCAGGGCTAATCAAAACATGGCGCCCCAAAGTCACCCAACAAGAGCCCACAGTCGGCACGACCGAGCCCTTGACGGGAAAGAGCTACGCGATCATCATGGTCGACATCGACATCCCCACCAACAACCCGCCGACGACGGGCACATTCCTGCACTGGGCCCAGGCGGACCTGACGCCCGTCGCCGAGACGACGACCGTCAACCTCGCCGACGGCGCCAAGACCATTCACACGCTGACGACCAACGCCAACGCCATCGCCGACTACAGGGGCCCTTCGCCGCCGGCCCGGATGCCGCTGACGCACCGCTACATCGAGCTGCTCGTCGACACGAGCGACATCACGGCGGACGGGACCGCGCAGCTGCAGACGCTCTCGACGCGCAGCGGCGTCGACGTCAACGACGTCCTCACCAAGGCGGGCCTGGCCAACAAGGTCGTCGCCGGCAACTTCTTCACCGTCACGAACCCGGGCCGCGCCGCCAACGCGAGGAACAGCAACTAGAACGGCACGGCCCCCTCCGACGGTGCCGTGACGCCGTCTTCCATGCCTTCTGGCGTCTCTGCGGGACTGAAGTCGTCGCCATCCTCCGCGGCGGCACTGCTGGGTGCCGGTGTCTTTGGATTCTTGGCGACCGCATTTTGGTGGTGGGGAGGCATTTGGGACGTTTCAAGCGTGGCGTTGAGTGGACTTGTTGGCTGGCAGTCAGGCATCTCTGGGCGATACATCAGCATGGCGAGAACGCGCGGCGCAGGGTGCTGCGTGTTTTTGCTCAAACGGCTTTTCTCGTCTCAGGTTATGTAGGTAATAATACAAGCTCGGTTTCATCTCATGTTCGAATCGGTGTCTCCCCCCTGTTTCACACCGGCCCGGCAACATCGATCGGCACGGACCGCCGAAGTGGGGCCGCGCGGTGGCCGATGTTGCTCGGAGCACGTCCGATCTCGCGCCAAGAACAACTCTACTGTAGATATGGCCGAGGTATTTTTGCATGTCTGTGGCTTACGAAGTTGAGACTATCTTTACTGCTTACTACGCTATGCGTTCTCGCAAGCCTATCAATGGCATCTGGGTACAAGTGAGACTCCCCCAGGGAATGTAGATTGGGCTCCTGTGAACGCCTCTCGTTTCCCTCTCTACCACAGCCCCGTACCATTGTCTTGAACTAAAAGTTCATGTTCTCGGCGACGTATTGGTTTCCGCTACCAGAGTTGTTGTTCTGTGTCCATGCGCCTGTGTTCGTGAATTCGATGGCCGCCCTCCTGCCAACAGAAAGGGCATCGAGGGCAGTGGGCTTTTCTTGCAGGATATACCGGTCTAGAATGGCTCTCGTGGCAGCGGCTGCCGCAATAGCCGCGTATGGCTGCCACTTCTTGTTCTTGTGGCTGTCCGCATAGTCACAAACTCCTTTGACAATGACGCATGGGATTTGATCCCACATACCGGCACCCTCCATCTCGAAGCCGATAATTCCATGCTCCTTCGCAAGTCTATCACGATGCTCCCCAGATTTCATGACTGTGTCCCCGGAGGCAACGTTGCCGACGTGGAGTCGAGGAAGCTGAGGCTCCGCATTACTGAGGCGGTCTCTTGAGATCGTACGTCCTGGATCGCACCCGAGACTGGCACAGGTCGTACGTATGGCGATCTCACAGCCGCCATACTCGCTACACCCACATTTAGCACCCCCATGATGAATATGGAGATATGTTGACGCAAAGAGTAGATCGTCTTCGTTTGGAGGCCGTGTATAGCGAGTCCGACGTCGCTTGGCGATCGCCGCTCTTTGGATCGACTCAAGGACTTTATGCGTCTTTTCTTCCAGCCGACCAAGGCCGAATTCAGTCTCGAACGTGCCGACTAGAGAGCGAATGTCCAAGTTCGCCCTGCCAAGATTGTCGTCGACGGTGTCTTTACGGGTAAACTTGTGGGGGTACTGCCGCCCAAGGTCGAACTGAACGACCCGCTTGCTGATGATGACGTCCCCGAGAGTGATTTTGTCTTGCTCGTCTTCGCCTTCGCCGCCCGGAACACCGCCGCAGACGCCGGCTAGGATGGCGATTTTCAATCCGGTGTAGCTGGAGCGAAGAGATGCCGCTGCTCCCGCTGAGCCGACCTTTCCCATGTTGGGTAGCAATGCCAGGACAACGTTATGACGTCCTATCCGCCCGGTGGTGTAGCTGTTGGGGTCGTTTGTTTCCTTCCCAAAACGATCTCCATCTTCGTCCCAAAACTCGTCGAAAATGAGCGTGGCTGCATCGTATTCAAGAGGCAATGCGCAGACCACAGCGACCTCGAAGGCTTCGCGACTTGGAGGGGAAGAAGCGCCAGTCATCAGGGCGAAACAAAAGTAGTCTTTATATACTTATATGTCACGAGCTAGGATAATATTACAGGGAAAAGGGCTTAGCGGGCTAAGTAGGGAAGTCCGTAGGAGTTATGAGATATAGGGAGGTATTAGGTAACTACTAGATAAGCCCCCTAGCCCTTATTTAATAAGATTAAAGGGCTAGAGAAGAATATTTAACCTTAGCTATACCTAACTATACTAACTCTATTACTCTATATTATACTAATTTATAATACGTTCTTCTCTTATACCTATATTAATAGAGGTATAGACTATTAGAGTAGTATAATATATAGTAATATAATACCTATTTATAGGTTTACTAGGGAAATAAATATAGTATTATTATTAAGATCCCCTACTAGCTAGGAGTAACTAAATAGCTAAATATAGGATAAGATACTTATTAAATAGAATAGTAATAAAAGTATTAATAGGGGACTAAGTAGTTAATTAATAGAGGCTAAATTAGACTAGCTTATTAAAGAGGAAAAAAAGAAGGAGTAGCTAAAGTATAAATAGGAATACCTTAAGGCCTTAAGGGCTAGCTAACTATTAACCCTAGCGGGTAACCCTACTACTATAAGAGTATAGCTATAAGCCTAAACTAGGAAGGGCTAGAATACTAAAACGTAGGTATACGTAGTTATATTAAACTATCACTTAACCTTCTAAGTCTCTAGCTTATAGAGTTTTCTTAAGGGTATATATATTTATTACTAATTCGCTTACGTTTTGCTAATAGCATAGCTCTATACCCTATACCTACTATTATTCCTCATAATTACCCCCCCCCCCCCCCCCCCTCTAAGGCCTTAGTCCCTAAGGCGTACTAATAGGGTAACATAGCTCTATGTTATTATAAATATCGTTACTAACTATAGGGTAGCGTCTCTACGCTTTTATTATATTAT
>JAVHLU010000952.1:0-41782 GCA_036785755.1 Colletotrichum ledebouriae
GCTTAGTAAGACTACTAATCTCTATATTAGTATTATATATAGCTATCTTAGCTATATTAGCTATAACTCGCTAGTTAAATAATAGTAGTTATAATAATATATAAGGGGGTAAGGAAAAGAATATACTCGCTAGAACCTACTAATAGCATAAGAAAAAGAGAAAGGGAGGATTTCAGGGTTTATATTATTCCTACCTTAATTCTATAAGAAAGCATAGCTATTACTATTCCCTTAGAACTAAGGTAGGTCTGCGAATATCTTCCTCTTTTTAAACTACGTTTTTATCATTATTTATATTATTATTATTCGTTACTTATAAATTTCTTAAGTTATTATTATATTTAAAGTGGATTAATTATATATATATATATTAATAGCGGGGATATACGGATACAGCGAAGGCACCTAACCCTCTAAGAAGCCTATAAAAGCTATTAAAAAGAGCAAAAGAATCCGCCTCTAGGTATTATTAGAAAGGGTTAGAACTAATAGGAACTAGAAAGATAATAAATAATCTAGCTCTACTTATAAATAGGTAAGAATATTAAGAGTAGGCTTAAAAGATATATAAAATAATTCGCAGATCTAATTAAAAGAGATTATCTAAATTAGGCGTAGATTTACTAAGAAAATACTAAAAAACGAGGTATAGGATTATTAAGGTATTAATTATAATAATATATATACTATCCTAAAGTCTACTATGCTCCTCTCTTCTACGCTCTACTCCATAGTTTTCCTATAACGGGTCCGTGCGCTAAGGGAGCTTTCCGAAGGTTATATACCTAAGTCTATCTTATCCTATCCCACTACTTTCTTTCCTAGCTTTTCTATACTTTAGAATATAGAAAAAACGATTTAATATATTTATCTATTTAAATCTCAATTTCCCTTCGAAATATCATATCGTGCTTATAAATAAGCTAAGTAAGTTAGCAATATTAGAGGAGATAGGTATTATAAAAATAGAAGCTTATACTTACTAGTTCCTTACTTACTACTTCTAGTTCTATAGGTTCTTATATAGTATTATTAGTAACTAAGGGTCTAACTAAGTAAGCTACTTCTAGGCTAAATTCTACTACCTTATTAATATAAAGAGACTATTAAATATTATATACTACTTATAAACTAATAATAATACTAGGAGGTAAAACTAGGAGATATAGGCTATCCTATAGGTATTTAAAACTTAGGTATAAGATAACTAGGGGTAGCTCTTACTTACTACTTAGCTAGTACTTTATAATAGGTTTCGTAATATAACTAAACTCTTGCTATTCTTCTTAGAATACGGGTATTATACTAGCCCTATACTTATTATAAATAATATATTATAAGAGACCCCTTTTAGGGATATAATAGCTACTCTCTTAGTAACTAGACTATAGGAAGTAATAGAGTTTATCTAAGTAAGTATCATAATAACCTAGTAGTATAGCAAGGAGAATATAAACTAGTATAAGATATTTATAGAGGAGTAACAAGTAGGTAATAAGGTTTAGCTCTTAATAGCTAATTATAAGAGCTCTAGGCTTAATAAGTATTATAGGCTACGCCTAGGTTAAGCCTACCTAGGCTTCTACCTAGGTTTACTACCTTAGGGAGCTACCTAGGGCCTACCTAGGGCTTATTTAGTTATTTCCTATAAACTAGTGAAATCTCTACTAGAGAGGAAAACTTCCTCTTTTCCTCTTTAGCTTAAATAAATAGTACAATAATAACTTCTTATTAAATAAACTTAGGTTTAACCCCTTATATATTTAAGGTTATTATAATAATAATAATAATAAGTTAATTATTACTCCCTATCAGTTAATAGGATAGTTAATAATAATATAGTAGAAACTTAAGATAAGCTATTATAAGCTAATTTAGTAGTAGTAATAGAGTCCCTCTAGTAATAATTATAAGAGGTTAAGCAGGGGAATAGCTAATATATAGCTATATAAACCCCTATAAGTACTATTAGGCCTCTGGCCACTGCATAGTGATTTTACCTACTTAAGTGCAATAGACCTTCTAACTCCGCGCCTCCTAATAATACATAGCCTTCGGTCATGTAATCCTTTCCTAACTATAGCTATACTTATATATACCTATAGCCTCACGATCTTTAACCTTATATTAATAATAACGTGGTTTTTCATTATTTAAACTATGAAACTATTAACCTTTCCTCTCGCGTACTACCCGCGCTACTAATACCGCCTCTATTACTACTTCGTCTACTAGTCCTCTTGTTCGATCGGGTTAGCTAACGCCTTTATAGCTATGCTATCGTTAGTAACGCTCTCTCTATATTAAAGCAGTTAGTATAAGCCGTACTTACTAATATTTAAGCCCTAATAGGCCTAGGCTGCCTAAACTACCTCTACCTAAGTAATATAGAGGACCTGCTTAAAGAAGGGCTACTCTATAGGGTATATAATAACCTACTAAACTTCTACTACTAAGTTTACTTACTTAGCTCTAATACTATTATACCTTATAGAGTCCCCTATAGGGGTATTAAAATAAGCCCTCTTAAGGGCTATACTAATAATATGCTCTCTATATATAATAAAGTAGTTAATAAAGGAGCGGGTTCTATTAATTATATTGAGGCTAAACTCTCTAGTAACCCCCTCTATATTATTTATATTAAAGAGTATACCTCGCTCAGGCTTAGCGTATTTGCGCTTAGGCTTAGCGTATTTATATACGGGGTTTAGTACTAATATAGTTAAGGATTTATTATTAGTTAGATAAGGATAAGGAAGAGGGAGAGGTATAAGGCCCTGCTTATAGCAGAGCTTCTTATGCTTCTAGCTATAAGAACCTCTTAAGAAAGACCTCTTTAGTTAAGAAGTTACCTCTTATATAGTAGCGTTTGTAATACCTTACTAGAAGGTTAACGTTTTAGGTTAAGGAGTTATCTTATATAGTAGCTTTTACCTTACTAGAAGGTTTAGCGAGGGCGTTGCTATAAGAGCCTTAGTAGCCCGTTTAGCTCTAATATAATTAGCCCTAGTATAGCGCGTATCTAACTTTATACGAGGGTTTACTTATGAGTAATAGGAATATATAGGGTTCCTATATTATTTTCCTTAACTAGTAGAGGGTATAGGTTAAAATACCTATATAGTATTTCCCGAATTATACTTGCGAACTAGGTGAATTTATGAGAGTCCTTTTGCGAAGGGGCTGCGGCGTAATTCCAAACTCAAAGTACTATTAATAAAGTACTAGTAATACCTAGTATAATATATCAGAAGCTACTACCCCTACCTCTAAAATTCTTAAGTAAGTAGAAAGGATATCTTTCTTAGGTATAATAAATAAGGTATAAAATTACTATAAATAAGGCGTTTTATATTATTAATATAGAGGTATAATACCTTATTAACTCCTACTTAGATATTATACTCTAATAAGTAGTTTCTACTTTTTATAACGCTAGGGGAGATAGAGGAAAATATATCCTAGAGGATTTTATAGCTTATTTAGATTAAATATATAAAGACCTAAATATCTAATTATAAGCTATAGCTTAACTATAAACCCTCTAGTAGAAAAAGAATAAATCCCTAGTAACCTTTTTACTAAGATTTAAGTAAATACTAGCTAATATAAGTAATATAAACTAGCTAAGTTAAGTCTAGATCTCGCTTCTAGAGGCCTCCCTTACCCCTAGGCTAAAGGATTAGCTAATTATTATTAACTTACTAGCTAATTATAATAAGTAGCTCTTAAAGGTTTAGAGTATTATATAGAAAGTAGAGCGCTAGAAGGTCTCTAATAATTACCTAGTAACTTATTAGAAACCTATTACTAAGGATACTAGAGGGGATATTTATATAACTCGAGCTATATATATCTTATAAGTTAAGAAAGCGAGATATTATAATAATTAAAACTCTAGGTCCTCTTTAGGTACCTCTCTAGTATAATACTAATAGCTTTAGAAGGGTATAAGGGACTCCTATATTTATTATACTTATAGAGTTAGAGGTTATATTACTTAGCGCTACCTTAATAAAGAGGGCTAGCTACCTAGGGTTATATAAGTAAAAACCTTAAAAAAAGAACTAATATATTATAAGGTTATAAATAACTACTAGATAGTAATTAACTTCTTAAAAGAAGATAAGGAGTTAAAAAAAGACTAGCTCTAGAGTAAAATTATGCCTTAAAGCTTATTAAGGAGGAGATATTAAGTTAAGAAGAATATAAATAGGAATAACTAGCTAATAATAAGCTTATTATTATTTAAATTAGACTTAATAGAGGATATCTAGCTTATATCCTAGTAAATACTATGAGTAATACCTATATAATAACTAACCTTTCCCTAGCTTAATATCTTTACTTTCTATATATTAAAAAGAGATATTAACTTATAAGAGGGTATATACTTAGCGGATTATTATTAAGTAACGCTCTATATATAGTAATATTTAACTTAGAAATAAGTAGTTATACCTAGCGTATTTATATATATATAGTTAATAGCCTAGACCTTAGTATCCTCTTAGGGTACCCTTAGATAAAATAAAACTAGGTTATTTATAACGCTATAGCCTATTAGGTATACTATAAAAAGGGATATATTAGGTTATATTTAAAAGATTAAAAAGAAATACCGCTTATAAAAGAAATAAAGGCTATAAGATTCCTTAATATACCTTTATTCTCTATTATCTACTAATACTTAGTAAGATAATAGGGTAGGTATTAAGAGGATATTAGGGAGGAATTAGTATAAGCTATTAGCTTTATAAATATTAAAAGAACCTTAAACCTAAAATTAAAAGAGGATTAATAATATTATTTACTAAGCTAGGTATTAGAGAAGTTCCCTAACTTATTTAACCCTAATAAGGCTTATTTACTACCCCCTAAGTAACCTAGGGTAGATTACTAAATTAACCTTATATTAGGATTAGATAGAAGGGAGCTATTACTCCCTTAGGGCTCCCTCTAAAATATAGTAAGCGAAGAGCTATTAATATTAAAAAAGACCCTATAGGACCTCTTAGATAAAGGGTTTATTAAGGCTGGTAGCTTACTTACTAGAGTATTAATACTCTTTATAAGAAAGCTAAGTAGAAAGATTTATTTCTATATTAATTATAAGGCTTTTAATCTAATTACTAAGAAAGACTACTACCCCCTCTTATTAATCTCTAAGATATTATATTAGATAAGTATAGCTAAGTAATATACTAAGCTAGATATAATAATACCCTTTTATAAATTAAGAGTAATAGAGGAGTATAAATAGAGAACTATATTTTATACTTAATATAAGTTATTTAAGTAGGTAGTTTACTTATTTAGCCTAATTAGCGCCCCTACTAGCTTCTAGTAATATATTAATAATACTTTATAAGACTTCCTTAATAACCTTATTACTATTTATATAAATAATATATTAATCTACTCTAATAAAATAAAGGAAGATTATAAAAGAAAGGTCTAGGAGGTTCTCTAGAGGCTAGTAGAAATTAGACTAAACCTTAACCTTATAAAGTATAAGTTCTTAGTTAAGAAAGTTAAATATATAAGGTTTATTATAATAATAAGAGAGGGTCTTTCTTATAACCCTAAGAAACTCTAGGTAATTACTAAGTAATTACCCCCTACTTCCCTAGAGGGGGTCTAGAGCTTCCTAGGGTTTATAAATTATTATAATATATTTATACTAGGGTATAGGGATATAATTAGGCTACTTATAGAGCTTATTAAGAAGAATATAATATTCTAGTAGGGAGATAACTAAGAATAAGCCTTTTTATGGCTTAAGTAGCTCTTTAATACCTAGCTAATACTCCGCTAGTTTAATTTAGAAAATAAGATTATTATTAAAACTAATTATTTAGGATTTATACTAGGAGGGGTACTCTTATAAGTTAATCTAGAGGGTACTTTATATCTTATAGTATTTTACTTATAGAAGCTCTCGCTTATAGAATATAATTACTCTATTTATAATAAGGAGCTCTTAGTAGTTCTCTCTTACTTATATATATAGAGGGTAGAGCTATATAATATAACTACTTTCAAGGTATTAACTAACTACTAGAGGCTTAAATACTTTATTAAGAAGTAGCGCCTTATAGAGCGCTAGAGCTAGTAAGTAGAGGAGCTATTTTAATATAATTTTATTATTAAATACCGCCCTAGTAAGGAAATAGTAGCTTCTAATACCCTCTCTTAGAGAGAATAAGATATATTATAAGAGTAGGATAATAAGTAGAAATAGGGGAGGGTTCTATAGCTAATACTAAGCTATACCTACCCCTATAGGGATCTTATAGCTAGCCCCTTAGTAAGGAGAAGTTAGAAGGGCTTTATTAATATCCTAGATATTATAATCCTTAATAGTAACCCTAAATTATAAGTACTATAACTAGAAACTATAAAAAAGGATATATAATATATAACTATATATTATATAGTTACTTACTAGCTTTAGGGCTTCCTATTAAATATAAAAGCTAAGGTTTAAATTAGTAAGTATAATATTAATAATTAGAGGAGGCTAATATTTAAAAGGAAGCTATAGGTATCTAGCGGGGAGAATAATAATAACCTATTAGAGGAGCTCTATATAAAGATTATTTAATAGAGTTATAACTTAAGTATAACTACTTACCTAAGCTATAATAATATATTAGAAATAATAAGCTAGTAGTTCTATTAGCTAGGGTAATTATAGATAATATAGAGATTTATAAGGAATTATAATATCTATAGAGGGATATATATCTAGAGGTAAGCTAAGAGGGGTTTCCTAAAGCCCCTACTAATACCTATTTAGTTACACTTAGACCTCTTAATAGACTTTATTATAAACTTATTACTTATAAAGAATAATACTAGCTAATACTTATAAGTTATAATAAATAAGCTAGGTAAGTTAGTAATATTAGAGGAGATAGGTATTATAGAAGTAGAAGCTTATACCTACTAGTTCCTTACTTCTTATTTCTAGTTTTATAGGTTTTTATATAATATTATTAGTAATTAAGGGTTTAATTACGTAAGCTACTTCTAGGCTAAATTCTATTATCTTATTACTATAAAAAGACTATTAAGTATTATATACTACCTATAGATTAATAATAATACTAAGAGGTAGAACTAAGAGATATAAGCTATCCTATAGGTATTTATAACCTAGGTATAAGATAACTAGGGGTAGCTCTTACTTATTACTTAGCTAGTACTTTATAATAAGGTTAGTAATATAACTAAGCTCTTATTATTCTTCTTAGAATATACGTATTATACTAACCCTATATTTATTATAAATATATAATATAGGAGACCCCCTCTAGGGATATAATAGCTACCTTCCTAGTAATAAGACTATAAGAGGTAGTAGACTTTATTTAAATAAGTATTATAATAGCCTAGTAATATAGCGAGGAGAATATAAATTAGTATAGGATACCTATAGAGAAGTATTAAGTAAGTAAGATTCAGCTTTTAATAGCTGATTATAGGACCTCTAGAACTAGTAAGAGGCTATTATAGTTATATTATAAATATATTATAATAGGAGTCCTAAGCCTATATATTATTAAGTTAGATATATTTAGTAATATCTGCTTAAGGTTTTATATAAACCTCCTCTAGAGAGTATTAGAGAACCCCCTACTTACTTAAATAAGGATTAATTCCTAGCTATTACTAATTATAGCTAATAATAGCAAATTTAAGTAATATATAGAGGAGATATATACAGCGTAATAGAAGGTAATTAGGAGAGGGTAATAATATAAGGCCTTAGTTAAATAAGAGGGGTATATAGAGCCTATCTAGGAGCTTATAGAGGCTATTATAGAGACTACTATAATAAATAAGTATAAAGCCCTATATAAGCTAGTTATAAATAATAATAATAACCTAGCCTATGCCTAAGGGAGGACTAGCTAGGAGTAGGGATAGTATTATAAGATATACCTAGGTTAAGCTTACCTAGGCTTCTACCTAGGTTTACTACCTTAGGGAGCTACCTAGGGCTTACCTAGGGGTTTACTAAGTAGTCTCCTATAGACTAGCGAAATCTCTACTAGAAGAGGAAAACTTCCCCTTTTTTCCTCTTTAGCTTAAATAAATAGTATTATAATAACCCCTTATTAAGCAAACTTAGGTCTAATCCCTCGTAGCTATAAAAGCTACTATATAAGATAACTCCTTAACCCAAGAGGTTAACCTTCTAGCAAGGTGAACGCTACTACACGAGAGATAACTCCTTAACTAAAGAGGTCTTTCCGGCTATATATCATTAGGAGGCGCGGAGTTAGAAGGTCTATTATACTTAAGCAGGTAAAATCACTATATAGTAGCTAGAGGCCTCGTGCTACTATATAATAATAAGGATCCTATATATAGTTAGGGGTTAGAAACCAGGGTTAAATAAGGGTATTAATTACAGTTATACGAGCGAAGCTATTCTTATACCTAATTATAGTGCGACCCGCGCTCCTATTGTATGCTTCTATATGCTATTAAGCCCTCGCATCGGGCGTAACGCCTCTAACCCGCATGCGGCCCAATATTACCCCGCGCGCGGCCCGCCTATTGCGATACGGCGCCGTTTGCGGTCGTAACAGTCTTCCCATCGCAGCCCAGGGGGGAAAAAAAATTTCTGCAAAGCTGCAATCGCATCAATGCCGTCCGATCCCTCCACGAACACCTTCCCTCCCCGTAACCCACCACCGCCCTCAAAATGCATTTGATGTACACTCTCGACGAGGCAGGCAACCGCCTGTACACCTTGAAGAAGCTCGCCGACGGCAAGGTCACCAAGTCCGCCCACCCCGCCCGGTTCTCCCCCGACGACAAGTGGTCGCGCCAGCGCGTGACGCTCAAGCGCCGCTTCAACCTGCTCCTTACCCAGCAGAGTAAGTCTCCCGTCGCCGAGACCCGAATTCTACTATCTGTTCGGTCTTTTCTGACGATTGTCCCCCTACAGAGACCCAGTAAATTCTTGTTGCACTATTCGGCATCGTGAAACCACCATATACCCGGCCGACAGCCACACGGTCCCGATCACAGAACCATCACGACGGCAACGGGATTGTTCGACTGGCAGGAGAGCGAGAGAGCGTCAGCACATGGCGCGGCTCGAGAACAGAGCATCATGGTTCCGCGAACATCCTGCGAACCAGACCGCTCTGGCTCATAACAAAAGGCGTTGGGGTGAAAAAGGGCTTGTGTGTTCACAGGGAAATTCGGAGTCTACTACGGTCCGTGTTTGCGGTAGACAAGGCCTGCGATTCTCACAAGCAGGACGACGCAACTAGAAATTCAACCTTGATTTTACTTTTTTCCCGCCATTCCTCCCAAAGGGGCCCCGTTCGTGTCCATCCTATGAAGGTCTATCATGGTATCATGCAGAGCATATAAAACGATCTAGACAACTGCCTCGCAGCCAAAATCGCGCTTCTTCTCATCTCCTCTTGCGCCCGTTGACGTTTCTTCCAGGTCCTAACCGCACCTTTCCATTGCCGCTCGTACGGTCTCCCGTGAGGATGCTGGGGAGGTAATCGTCGTCCATGAGATCCCTCCTGCGAGCCCTCCGGTTTTCCGCAACGTTCTTCTCGTACTCTTTCTGGTCCTCGGCAAAGATCAGGTTCGTGCCCCAGTTATTCTTGCCGCCCGCGTGTTTCTCTAGCTTGCCGCTGGCCGTGCCGGCCACGGGTTTAGGGATGCTGAAGACGTTGCCCCTGTTGTTCCACTGGAAGTTGCGCTTGAGGTGGATCTTGAACGTGCCGTCCTCCTCGGTCGTGCATGAGGTGCGCGTGAGCGTCGCCTGACCGCAGCTCGGGCAGAACTGCTTGTCCATCTTCTTGCAGACCTGGAAGCAGCCGTGGCAGCGGAGAACCCAGGTCTTGAGCTGCGTGATGCGCGACATGGCCGGCGACAGCAGGTTAAGCCCGATTCGCAGGGCGACGTTCTGCATGGCGTAATCGGAGGTGAGTATGCCGACCTTGACGTCGACCGCCGGCGCCGTCGGCTGGAGCTTCTTGTTGTCCTTCTCCTTGTGCTTCTTGACGTTGGACGGTGTGATCCAGCCGTCTTCCGAGTCTGATCCGCCATCAATTGCTGCAGCTGCCTCGGCTGTGTCCAGGGCAGCCTCGGCGACCTGCGAAGAGGGTTCTTCAGTCGACTCGTCTTGGACATCCAACTTCCCCATTTCTTGCGTAATCGCAGTTGCGTCGGCTTTGCGCGGCTCTGCGTCTGATGTTTCGGACTGCTCAGTGCTCTGGGCAGCTTGGACGGTGTCTGGTTGTTCGGACTCCTCGGTCGCATCTGCCGGGATCTCTCGATTCGCGCTTGGCTCGGTAGCATCACTGCTTGCCTGATTGGTGTTGGATACACGCTGGTTGGGGTCTTTCCTCAGTCTGGAGTCGCCACCGTTCTTTTCGACTTCGAGCTCGTAGGTCAAGGCCAGGAGATGCAAGTCAGGTCTGCTGAGGACCTCGAGGTCTCCGGTACGACGCGCGAAGTTGGTGACAAACTTGATGCTCTCGGGGCGAGGGTTGCGCAACTTGACGAAGGGCATGAGCGTGGTTTGGACTCGCGTGCGGGTGTTGACGTCGCGGATTTCGTCGATGATGGAGGGGAGCATGAACAGCTCATCAGCCCGGGCGAGAAGAGTGCTGACGGGAGGGTCGTTCTTGATCAACGGTCCGGTATCGAGGACGAGGTTGTGGATGGGCTTGCGCTCTTCAGGGACCGAGGGGCTTGCGACCGCCGGCGCGGGCGCTGCTTCGCTGGTCATGATTGCGAAGGTAGAAGTCGAACACTGCGAACGACTTCACAAAGTGATTGCTCGGGTACTCGGGCTTCTATCGCGGCGATGAGGAGGGGTGGCGGCGAATGATTTTGAAATAAATGGGAAATTTCTCTATCGCGGGGTTGTGGTGGGGTACCTTTTTTTCGAACACACCTTGACGGCTCACCGCTTACCGAAATGCGCACCTCGGAAATTTTACGGTCAGGCCCTCACCGGGCGACATGCTCATCCCACCTCACCGCTCATCCGAGCAGATCAATACTTCACAGTAAACTGTTCACCCGCAGCGTCATCCCGATTACGACATTTCAATCTAGCTAACATCTTACTCAACTGCATATTTGCCGAAAAAGATAATGCAATGGCATTGCTACTATACATACTTCTCCGTCCAATATAAAGTGTAATCCCGCCAACCAAGGTTGCGATGAAGCTTGTGATTGCGCCAAGGACACACCCTCGCCTGTCGGTGTTGGGCTGGAAACTCGCCTGGCGCCCAGGTCGGTTGGCTGCAACATCCCAAGACGCTTGTTGCATAGTAGAGATGACCACCAACTTTTTGCCTGGATTACGGAGACGACACCAGACTTTCGTATAGTGCGTTGAGGTCAGAGCGGTAGGTATATAAGAACTTACAGCTCGCAACAGCTGGTTTGTCGGTTGTCGGGGTCGGCTATCGGTTAAAGACACCGACAACCCCCACAGAGATTATTGCCTTCTCATCCAACTTGGTAATGTCGCGTGACCTCGCTCCTTGTTGGACTGGGTTATGAGATGAGCACCGTCCAGACACGAATGAAGCTCCGTTGTAAACAGTCAGCATCTCACCGAATCCTAAGCACTGTTCCGTCCGTTGCGTGATGTAAGCCAGGTATAAAATATAAGACGCCTGGAAGACCAAAAGCCGACTGCCGTGAATCAGTCCGGTGAGTTGGGCGGTGGGATTTGCTCCATTCAACCCGGCATGTGCTCCGTTCGATCTGTCTTTGACGTGGCTCGCCTGTGGATGCGTTGACCTTGGATCTCAAGAGTCACTTGAATTGCTCGAATCCTCATTAGACGCATTTCATTTTCTCGTCCTCAAAATGCTTTCGCAGGGCAATCAAGTGAAAAGACGAAATGCTCCTCAAGCTTGCAAGGTTCCGAGTTGGCGCCAGCCGTCATTCAGAAAGGTAACCAACTCAATCCCAGGTGGTTCCCGGAGAGTTTTTCGGGGAGTCTGGGCTGCGTTAGGGGCGACCAGAGGCCTCTGTCCCCCACTATTCTTCAGTGACTTAGTACCCCGTAGACACTCACAAGTCGGAAGAGTAATGGTCATGACCGATGACTGACAGCCAGCTCAAGGTGCATCTCATCACCTTGCCCAGCCACGAGGTGAAAATTGCTTTCCCATCGCTATACGTTCGCTACCCTTATTCCCCGGATTTCTCCTGCAGACGTCCAGTACATACATCCTCCTCAGAAACACACACACACAACACAAGTCGAGTTAGTTCGCCTGCGTGAGTAAGAGACTGGACCCACGCCGAATTCCTCTCCGGAATGGGCAATCCATCAACGCCCTCTACCTAGACCCGAGCCTCCTCTCTCTCCATGTCTACTGCAAACGCCGCCGAGTTCCGGTGAGAAGAGGATTCGTAAAAACAAAACAAAAAAAGGGCGCGCGCGTCCCGGGACAATGGCAGACTTGTTTGGCAACACCAGCACCACCGGCAACAATAACAACGGCAACAACAACAATATCAGCAACAACAATAGCAACGTCAACCCGGGACGCCATCTCCGACCCGACAGACCACCGACAGCCGCCGCGACAACCACAACCACAACCACCACCAGCAACACAAACACAGCCAACGCCGCAGACCTGCCCGCCGCCGCGACAGCTTCAGCCTCGTCCGTGTCTCCGAAGCCCCCCAAGCGGTCCTCGGCAACGACATGCGTCACCTGCCGTGCCCGTAAGGTCCGCTGCGACGGCCGCCGCGAGACCTGCAGCAACTGCGAGCGCCTCGGTTTCGCCTGCACATATGAGGATCCCAACTCCGACCCCAACGGTCTCTCGTCCGCCCCCTCGTTTCCTTTACCTAGGCGACGTGTACGCCAAGCTTGTGAGAGCTGTCACTCACGTAAAGCTCGGTGTAGCGGTGACACGCCGGCCTGTGCCCGATGTCGTAACCAGGGCATCGAATGTGTCTATAGAGCATCGAAACGGGCTCGTCTTAGTGTTCACCACGTTCCTCGCGTCGACCAACTCGTGAGATCACCGACGATATCATCGTCGGTTGCCGCTGGTGCTACCTCACGTGAGCAGCAGCAGCAAGTACGGCGTTCTCAATCAAGAGAAGATGCTGCCCACGATTCAGATGCTGGCGGGGTTGATGCCATCGCCTCAAATACCCCAAGCACATTCAACCGGGAACTGTTCGTTCACTTTCATCATTGTCTACTTACCATTGCTGACCTCATTCTCAGTTCCGCATCAGATCCTCAGTTCGAGTCTCTCATAAGTCGTGCTCTAGACAACTTTTTCCGCCATGTCCACCACATCCCCATGTTATCCTTCCTGCATCGGGCCTCTCTTATGCAACGTCATCATGCCGGCGGGCTAGACAGACCGCTTCTGCTGGCCCTCATCGGCATCACCAGCATCCTCACCGATTTGGGCCCGGGGACACGCGAGTACGGTGAGAAGAGTGTCGACGAGTCCGAGGCACTGATCCTGAAGAGTCTGGAAAACCCGTCAACCATCAAGGTCCAAACGCTGGCCCTCATCATCAAGTATCGCATCTTGACCCGCCGTTTCTCCAGCGCCTTCGTGCTCGCCGCCACAGCCGCCAGGTTCGCCATGGCTTTGCGACTCAACCACGAGAACACCGACTTGTGTTTCCTGGCGCAGGAGTCCAGGCGCCGGCTCATGTGGGCATTGTTCATGATTGACCAGGGCATGGCTGGAGGGTACAGGGACCTCACACTCTGGACCCCGGAGCTGATTCACATCTCCCTGCCCTGCAACGAGAGGGACTTTGAGTTTGACCTTGCGCCGCCCTCGCTCCGGACCTTGGTACCCCAGCCCGACGAGTCCGAAAACGATGACATCGGCAGCCTCGCGCTGCATGTGCGAATCCTCTGGCTCCGCGGGAGAATCCTAAAGTTGGCGAAGAGAGTAGCGGCATGTTCCAGCGATGATGATTTGGCTCGTATGCGCGATCAGTTACAGTCGTTCGCCAAGGAGCTATCCGACTTCGCCGAGCGCCTCCCTGTGTCATTCAGGTGGTCTGACAATAGCTTACGGTTGCGCGCGTATTCGCCGCGGCTGTGCGTTTTCATCATGATTCATATCTGGTGGCGCCAATGCCATTGCGATCTGTACCGGCCCGGGCTGGTTGGGCTCAGGGATTCATTATCTCGTTCTGCCGCAGAGCGGCTTGGACCCGACTTCATCACCAGATGCCAACGCCAATGCTTCGAACATGCGCTGGAGATGTCAAACATGTTCAACTCCATCAAGCAGCTCGATCACTACCCTGTGGCAGACCTCGATATGCCAGTGTGCGCATATCAGTGTATCCGCATGCTTTACTACATCTATCATCTCAATGCCGATGAGTATGGTCTCACCCCGGACACCCTCCGCAAAAAGGCGTCCATCTGCCTCGAGGTGACCAAAGGCTGCTGTTCTGGAACCGCGGCGGTGTCGATAGTAAGCCTGCAGCAGAACGTACTTGTTTCGTGAGGGAAAAGGCTAACCGATCAACAGCAATCTGATCTTCAGCGACTCATGGACCACGGGCTATCAATACAAGCCACCCCCAGCAGACTCGTCAGCGAAGAACCGCACGATGAGAAGAACGGCACGGGTCCGAAACGAGTGTCTCGGCTCAGCCGTGCGAAGCAAGTACAACTGGTCGAAGACCCCGATAGCGGTGCGCCTGCGGCTGACGAACTCACGAACCGACCATTTGGGATCGGGGCTTGGGAAGACATCCAAGTCCCCGAGTCAGAGAGGCCGGATGAAGAAATGACGGCAGCACCGCAGCTCGCCGCACCAGGTTCTCTTGAGGTCAACAACGCGTTCGAGGGCGCATTAGACAGTCTTGACTTCAACATGGAACCGATGGGTCTGGAGTCGCTGAACTGGTTCACGGCTGCCGAGTGGGCCCAGGGGGATTTCCAAGAATTTTAAAATGCGCACTAGGCACTGCAAGCCTGCGTGATTCCGAATCCCCGACCACATAAGAGTAGCTTCTTGTATGAATAATGATCAGCGGGCCTAGAGGTTAGCTTTCCATAAACGATGCGAAAAGCCATTGTCATGTGCATTACGTAAGTATTTACAGATCGAATTGGGGCCACGAGACTGAACAGACTTTGCGCCATCCTCGAAATCTTTCGTGTTAGATTGGCGCGGGCCAGCCTGACAACGAAATATCCGAAGCCTTCGGATCTTAACTTCCAGCCAATTAAGTTACCTGAAATTGACATCGGAAGCGTCGGTAGTGTCATCACAAGAGTTTTCAGACGCCAGAAGTGTCCCTCCCCTTTCGAAAGGTCGAACCAATCCCCCACATCACCCGCGACGATGTCGTGGAATTCGAGATTGACAGGAGTTTATTCGCAGCTTTGGGTACAGTTCTGCCTGTACACAGTTCAGAGTATTCGTGTCAACATGAGTACATCATACCTACATGTGCACAAAGGAAAGCCACACAGCCTTGAAAAGACGGCCCACCTGTCGCCCACAACTTACCTCCTCTGAATGTTGATTTCCAATCCCAAAGGTTTCCTCAAGAATCCCTCCCGAGTCTCCATCTCCCCCTGCCGCAGTTCAACAAGATACCTCCTGGCCCACGTAGAAACAATGAGCTTCATTTCCATCTCAGCCACGTTCCTCCCCACACAAGACCTGGGTCCATAACTGAACGGGATAAAAGCGTTCTTCTGCCTAGGCGTAAGCGTCTCCCACCTCTCCGGGCGGAACTCATCAGCATCGGGGCCCCAGATCTCCTTGGAATGATGTATCGTGTACGTCGGCACACTCAAAACCGTACCGGGAGGGTAATAGTGTCCGCGGATCGTGATGCCCTGCGAATCAGCGGGTATCTCGCGTGGCAGCCCGATACCGGACGTGGAGTGGAACCGCAGCGCCTCGTTGATCAACATGCCTAGGTAGGGCAAGTCGCGCACCATTTCGTACGTCGGCACGTCGCAGCCCTCGGGGATTGCGGCGTCCAGCTCCGCCCTGAGCTTCTCTAGAACGCCGGGTGTCCTCGCAGCGTGGTACAGCACCGCGCAAGAAGAGTTAGAAGTCGTATCGCTGCCGGCGATGAGCTGCGTCAGGGCCTCGGCCGTGAGCTCCTCGCGGCCGAGAGGCTGGCCCTTGTCGTCGCGTCCTTCCATTAGCCGGGCCAGGAGATCGAGACGGTTAACGTCGGGCGGGTTATCCAGGCGGGTTTTGACGCGTGCGATGGCGATACCGGCAAGGTTCTGGACGGCCTCGAGGCCTTGGCTGAAGAAGGGGTCCGGGAGGTACTTGGCCCACGGCTTCAGCTCCGGGTAGATGCCCAGCGTGGCGGAAACCTCGCCGCGTCGGTTGAGGATCTCAATGGCCCGGGCATAGATAGGTGGGCTGTTGGGGGTCTCGCGGATTTCAGCAACGTCCGCGCCGGACTGGAGCATGCCGAACGGCGCGCCGAAGGCGAGGTCGCCGATGACGTCGAAGGCGAGGTAGTTGAACCAGTGCAGGCAGTCGATCACGGCCCCCTGTCCGGCGGGGCTGTTCTTGATCAGCTCGTCCCATTTCTTGACGAACAGCGCGAGGTTCTCATGCATGTACGGCTCGAACTGGCCGATGGATTTGACGGAAAAGGTGTGCGAAACAATCTTGCGCTTGCGAGAATGCTCGTGGCGGTCTCGGGTGTTGAAGAGGCCTCGCTGGATGGAGACGAAGGCATCGTAGAAGTTTCTGGTGCGGGGTTAGCGGGTGGTTCAGCTCACGACGACATCCCCGGCGGATTTCGAAAGAAGCTACGCACGATTTTAAAAAGCCGTTTCCATGGCCGTAGATGATTGGAATAGCGTCGTCATCCGCGATGCTCACGTGGTTGGGTTGAATTCGCACAACCGGGCCCAGTGCCTTGTGAATCTTGTCCACCGTCGAGTATCTGTTTCCCCTTCGGGCGACAGATAGCAACCAGAAGTTGGTGAACTGCGCGGGAAACGGAGACGGAATGCCACGCAGATGGCTGTACGTAACAAAATAAGGGTAAGTATAGTAGACCACCAAGCCCACTGCCAACAGAGCCGGAGCCCATGGTGAAATGAGAAGCTCGACGAGGGCCATCGTGGAGAGGGGCGTTTCTTTCACTTTCTCGGATCAGTACCGCAGTAATTGGGAAGCAAAAAAGAAACTAGGGAGAAAAAGAGAGCATCGAGACTGCTGCTATTTGACGTGTTAAATCAAACCAAGTTATCCACATCAGCAACGTTTACGGGAACAATCAAAACGTGTCGAGTTAGAACGCTAGGACCTCGTTGATCCCTTCCTTCATGTGAGTTTTTTTTTTGGTTTGAACTGGGAAAAAACAAAAAAGATGAAAGCCTCTATCGCCTATGCTACCAGAAGCTTTTGTTCGGACCCTGCTAGTGGATCTCGCGGGGATGCGAGGAGAACCGCCGCCCATGGGGGGTGTATGAGAACGACGGCGTCGGGGCCAAGGAATAGCCATGTCTCGACACGAGAAGCCCCGAAACAGCCACCATGACCCCCTGCACCCCCGCACCCGGCACTGAGGCCGGCAACGACAGGCGAGACGGCAATGAGAATCGGGATCGCGAGTCGGGCTTTGGACGGGTTTGAAGACGGGGCGCGTCCCAGACTCTCCGGCCACACGAGCCGTTCTCAAAGGCGCATGTGGGTTCGCTCCGATATGCATATCGGCTTGGCCGTACGTCATCTGCCCCGGATATGGGTCAATTATTAATCACCCCGGTTTCTTGTGTACTCCCACGTCCAACCAATCATGTAGAAACAGTAATTCATTCATAGATTATACAGAAATAAGGTACGCTTTATGCTGCGGCCGCCTGATGTGGATCCCTTTTCCTGAAGGAACGCCGAAACTGATGCGCTATATAACATGGCTAGATAATGTAAAATAACGATAACATGAGTGGCTTCGTGTGCCGCATATGTCTTGTGTATGAAGCGAGGCCGATATCGCCAAGTCTATGTATAAAAGTCGAAACCAAACCCGGTCATTTCAACATGTATGATAGGTCTGGCAAATTCCGCACAGTTTGCTGCACAAAATCAGAATCCTCGGTGCTATTCCACGGCTGCGCTGTCGACGGGGTTGCTAGACCCGTTGTAAGAGGGGTGCCAAGCAAGCCTCCCGCGGATACACCGGGTTTACCATCGTGAGATGGGGCTGGCGGGTCGATGAAGTTTGGCGTGATGGAGGTGGTCGGCGGTCGCTTCAGAACTGACGCCGTTCTAAAAGCGAACGTCGATTCGGACGGCCTGATAGAACCGCCTTGGCTCCGGGGCACGTCTGCAGACGCAGCAGGTGTGGAGGCGGGGGCGGGGCTGATGACTTTGCCAATGTCCTTCGACCCTGATTTGTTCTCGTCCGTTGTCTCATCCCCATTGCCGAAACCGTCGGGTTTGGGGTTGGGAGGCTGAAGTTCATCGGAAGCCGCGGCGATTGGTTTATCGGGTAGCGGGTTGGTCGAGAAAGACTCCCAACTGGTTTTTGGAATCGACATCGAGTCCGTTGCTTCAGCCGTCGTCGGGGAAACCATATCCCCCCATTCGTCGTCCTCATCAACCTCCTCCGTCGCCGCCGCCGTGTCTATCGTAGGGGTCGTGGGCACCATCGGCTTGCTGGTGGTGAAGGCCGGCAACGAAGCATGGGACTTGGGCGTATTGTCGAATCCCGCAAAGCCCAAGGGGAGCGGTTTAGCAAAGGTCGTGCGCTCTGCCAGCTTCACCTCCCGTGCCGCTTTTTTGTCACCGGCTCCGGTGCTCCAGCCAAACGTAGCAGGTCCTTCCCAGCTGTCTTTTACCTGTGCTGAAGCTGGCGTATTCTCCTTGGAACTCGGAAGCATGGGAGCCGTAGACAGAGAAGGCAATGCATGAATTGAGTGCGTAGGTCGGTGAACTGAAGCTTGTGGCTTCTGCTTCCGACCAAATACTCTATCCAAGTCAACGGGTGTAGATTCTGTCGTCGAATCCCAACCAAAGAACTTGCCGCCCGCTTTTCCAGCCAGGCCGTCTCGGAAAGCCCGCCCTCCCATCGAATCTTCTTCCATCCACCGGCGGACAATTTTCATTGTTTCATTTCTCATTGTCGAATTGGCCCAAGAGATGCGGACGTAGTTCTCGTCATCTCCCACATTGAACTTCCGCAGAGACTCGTGACGGGATAGCCGATACCACATCTTCCGTTCTGATATGTCTGTGAAGCTGTCGCTAATGATTCTGTCCGAGACTTCCCCCGCGTCATCCATTCTTTCGACCTCAGACTCGGGTATCAAGGTATCCAGATGGCTCAAGTCCACCACGAAGGCGTCGTGCTCTGGTCTCGTCGACCTTTGAGTTTTCTCCCAATCTCCTGCAACATCGCCTCGGTTGTCGGATGTTTCCTCGGCGGGTTCGGTCACTGATTGTGGCTCAATCGGCCCGCCGTTTATGTTTTCCGCGTCCTCTGGGTCATTGATCAAAACATGGTCTGCACTCATATCGGGATCTCGGCTGGCACTACGGCTTGGATGGGGCTGACGCTCAGGTGTAATTGTTGTCCTCCTAGATATTCCATCATACATCTCCACAAGGGACTGGACCTTTGAGGAAGCTTTTCTCTGCAGACTATTCGGCAGCGGGTTATCTTCGATCGATGTGATGGGCGAATCTGCGTGTACAGTGTCTGGCAGTTCCTCGTCGTCATCCTCCGACGTCGTAGACGCCGAGGAATGGGCACGGTCGTCATCTTTACGGATAGAGTCGTCGGAAGTGGCCGGCTGTGTCGTTGTGGGAGACTCACGTGTAAATTCGGGCTTCGGTTCTTCGAATTGAAGCGTACACGGTTCGTTCGGTGTATAATCTCGTTTATTTTCACGTATTTGTTTCGGTGTATCTGGTTCCAGCTCGATTGTCGGGTTCTCGAACACGGTCGAGGGAACGTTGGGTATCTGGGGCAATTGCGCTAGAGGTTCTGGCTCGTCTTTGGTGAAGGATGAAGCATTCGCCCATGGGTCTGGCGATAGATGACCCGAAGACACGCTATTGGGCGTTATCGGGGCTCTCAAACCCGGCGAAGCTGAGCGGCTGAGCGGCCATTTCGGAGTGCTGCTCTTGCGTCTCGGTCTCGGCCCGTGACTGGGAGTGAGCTGTTCAATTGGCGTCGTCTCAGTGCCCCAAGCCCACGGCGACGCGTTGGCGCCTTTGGCGGGTTCCGGCGGGGCCCAGTCGCCAAACGCATCATCGTCGGCCCAGGGCGATTTCGCGGAAGGCAGGGCTAGGTTGTTGGGAGTAGATAGGAAGGCGGCGGGGGGAGGCTCGAGGATGGTCTTGGAGGGACTAGCTGACGGCGCGGCGAGGTTGTCCGTAGTTGCCCACGGGGAGCCCCATGGATCGTCCATAGTGTGTGACTACAGATCATGGTGTTGACGGAGCTTAATGATAGGTGACTGCGCGCATCGGCGGGTTATTTGGCCATACTGAGGTTTCGCGATGCACGGCTCTGGGGGGTGATTCGTAGGTATTATCTGACGCTCCGGAGAGAGATGACGGAAGCGTAAGGAGGTAACCTGCGCCGAAGGAGTGGCAATGTCTCAATCGGTCGTCGGGCTAGTATGAGCGCGGAATGCGGCAGGAAAGGCGGACCTCTTCAGCACAACCTGAAAGGGAATGGTGGGAGTTCAGACTGATTGTCCCTGACCCAGGCGCAGGATCCACGTCCCAAGACAACACGCCTGGCCAGCTTTGTCTCACGGATCCCGGGAGCTCCTCTCAGTGGCTGCAACTGGCCTGAGCGCTGTCTCCGGGGGGCGCGGAGATGCTGAGCGACTAATCGAGTTCGAGTTCAGGCGGACGATGACACCCCAGCGAATATAACTATCAACAGTGAAGGAAGTTTTTGATGATTCAAGTAAAGGCTCTGTTATTCTTCTCATGCTCCATATCGCTCAGACGTATTAGATCGGCTTGTATCTAGTTCAAAAAGTCTGGAATACATGTCATATTAAGTAGAGTCCCGGCTGGCAAGGTATATAGATGTTGAAGCAAGGCAACGTATACTAGCTCGCAAGTATTCAGAAGACCATCCTCAGCATGCTTAGCTCTTCCATACGATTGAATCGTTGAACGGTTCTTTCGAGATGATTCGACCGCGAGGCATCAGCGTGATCGAACTTCGTTTTCGGTTTTGCGCGGCGGCTGGAGTATCGGCGACACTAACATCAAGCCCGTTGCATGTGTTTGAACTTGTGAGAGACTGAACCAGGAAGACTGTCGAACTTACTTTTGAGTTCTGATTAACGATATTTTCTCCGCAAAGCCAGATTCGATTTGCTAGTGATGTGACAGACCTCGTTAATCTTTGATCATTGCCAGCCAGTTTCACGTCCCAGAATGTCCGTGCGAGCTGGGGCCGGTCACCTTCCACCTTGCCTGTCTCATCAGCCGAAGCTAGACCGAGCGGCAGATAAGATTAGATAATGCCAACGATGATAAGATAAGACTCGATTATGAATCTCAGCTTTGAAACAAACAGCGCCGATGACGGCTTTTGAGAGGCGAAATGGGAGAAGCCCAGCCATGCAGTGGAATTCTTCTAGAACATTTAAGGGTCCATCCCCACGAGCTTTCATTTCGCTAGTGACAAAGGTAAATAAGAGAACGACTTAAACCCTTCTAGTTTTTATCAATAGGCAAGGTGCTTACCAACCGCGGGGCGATGAGTAGAGTGGGGACGGACCATCCATCACAAGTGTCTGTCTACATTTAGTTTGATTTGGAATGAGTCGAGCCTGTCTTGTTCAACTTCAACCTTCAGCACCTTCTCATTACTCAGCTTCTCCTTGGCTTCTTCAACTCTCATTACAAAATCAACCAACTCACTGTATCCGTGTGTGTGTTTTTTTCCCTCTCACAAGCTTTCCTTGACGCTGTGAGACCAACATGTCGCTCTCCAAGGTCAAGCACATCGTGCTGGTACTACCCCGCCATCTTACTTCCACCTAGCCGCAGGCGATGACTGACTTTCTGACTTTGTGCAGGTCTTGTCCGGCAAAGGCGGCGTCGGCAAGTCCTCCGTCACGACACAACTCGCCCTGTCCCTCTCTCTCGCTGGATTCTCAGTCGGTGTTCTCGACGTCGACCTGACCGGTCCTTCCATCCCCCGCATGCTATCCATCGAAGCCTCCAAAGTCACGCAGGCGCCCGGCGGCTGGCTTCCCGTTCCCGTCCACGACGCCGTCGAGGACAAGGGCATCGGACCCTTCCGCGCCATGAGTCTAGGATTTCTGCTTCCCAGGAGAGGCGACGCCGTGGTCTGGCGCGGCCCCAAGAAGACGGCCATGGTGAGGCAGTTCCTCTCGGACGTCTTGTGGGACGAGACCGACTACCTGCTCATCGACACCCCTCCCGGCACGAGCGACGAGCACATCTCCCTCGCGGAGACGCTTATTAGAGATGCTCGACCGGGCCAGGTCGCGGGCGCTGTTGTCGTGACGACCCCGCAAGCCGTGGCTACGGCGGACGTGAAGAAGGAACTCAACTTCTGCGTCAAGACCGGGCTCAAGGTTCTCGGCGTCGTTGAGAACATGAGCGGCTTTGTGTGCCCGCACTGCTCGGAATGCACCAACATCTTCAGCTCGGGAGGCGGCGCCGTCATGGCCGAGGAGTTCAAGGTGCCTTTTCTGGGGACCGTTCCCATCGATCCCCAGTTCGGCGAGCTCGTCGAATCAGGGAAGAGACCGCACTATCCCCAGGGAACCCAAGTGAACGGGCGAGAAATTAGTAGCAGGTCCAGCGGAGATCAGCTGGGCGGCGACACGCTGGTCGAGAAGTACCAGGACTGTTCGCTGTCGCACATTTTCAGCGAGATCACAACCAAGTTGACAGCCACAGTTGGAGGTCAGAGCCGGTCCTGAACGTTTCGGAGGACCATTCAGGATAAGCTGGATACGCAGTCGGCTCATTTACAATTACAAATCGGCCATCAGGTCATGTCGACAGCGCCTCGGGAACCTCATCTGCAGAAACTTCAGCGCGCCGAATTCTTCCAAACGGGTTTGCATCAAATGGCACAACAGGTCCGACTTTGGCTTATCAGCAAATGTCATGTCATGGCCATCGAATTTTGACAGATGCGGACTAGGCCCCGCTGCTCTTCACGGCATACCTTACCTTACGGTCAGATGGGCGGCGCAGAATTCGATGCGTAGCATACTTGGAGGCACGTGAGGACGACATTAGATTGGCCAACTCCCTGGTGTTTTCCCCCAGAAGCGCCCCGCCGATGTTGGCTGCCCCCTACCAATGTTGGATTTTGTGGTACGTTGCCTTGTGTGGCAGTACCTGAGTCTTCACCGCACGGATACACACGTGTACTTCGTTGCTGTACATGATGAAGAGGCATCAAATTCACATACTTGCGGTGTTGGCCAAGGACGAATAAAAGTGCGACGGCAACAATGGGATTATTCTCTACATTTTACTGAAAGAAAACGGCTTATTTTGGGCAGCTTATCACTCCAAAAATCATCCAAGAATGCCACCTCAACCTGTGTTTGCGAAGTACATCCGTATGTCTTCAGCCCAGAAAATGATGTCTCAATCCATTCTTTACAGCTGAGTTCCCCACCAACGAAAAGAAGCACAGGCTGTCTTCGGCCTAGGACACGGGGAAAAGACGGCATAGATGGCCTGGAAGCTAGCAGTTGCGGTACTGAACAAATCTCAAAATCTCATTGCGCATCGTTCACGAAGAAAAGAACATGAAGAAGAGCCGGATGCAGAGTCAGACGAGGTACTTTGATATTCCGCGCAGAATGGCAGGTATACTACCTAAGGTACTTACTTGACCTCACCTCAATTCGCACCTTCCAGATGTTTGGGCCGAAATTTTAGGTGGACCGGGGACGGGATGGCCCCCCGGTGGCCCCGTCCATCCCACCACCAAGCGCCAATGGCAGGAAGCAACTTTTTTTTTTCTCTCGAACCCACTGCGACTGTCGCTCCCCCCTCCTCCTCGTTCCTCCACCGCGAACCACATCAACCACAACCACAACCACAAGTGCAGAATCCCGTCGGGAGCTTCAAAATTCTAGCTTGAAATCTGCTGCTTTTCAAACCAGTCTTCGGCTTGTGCGAGTCGCAAAATCCCTCGCCGTCTGTTTCGTACTGTGGAGAGCTTCTCTTCGATCAGTCGAATCATCGTCATATTCGCTCCGCGTCATTATCAGCGTCCTTCGCCGTCACGAGACAACCCTACGTGCGACTGTTGTCGCAACACCTCAAGCGCGAGCTCTTCCGGTCGCCTTCGGGACTCGAACTTAAACACTCAAACTCTTCGATGGTTAAAACGCACAATTAACACCATACCACGGTGACCATAAAAAAAGTCGGTAGCCTGCCTGTGCCGCCTTCGCCATCTAATCCAGCCGATTCCTGGATTCTATGAACCGAATCGACCTCCTCCGCTTCCTTTCCAAGCCCGCAAAGTACGTACGACTCTACCCTCAACAGCTATGAAGCTCTCAAAGCTGCGAATCATGGCTTTGCTGCTCCGTGACTTACAACTAGACGTATCGCTAATTATTACATCTTCAGGCCCAGATAACACCTGCTGATATACCAAGACACAACCACTTCAACTGACGGACAACGAGACTATTGTTTTCCCCAGCCACCAACACTCCGATCCCCGATCGCGCAGATAACCTCGTCTGCTAGGTCCGATACTCCACCACAGGTATCGGTGTCTGCCAGAGCGAGGCCCTTCTCGAGAGACACAATTCCGGTCCTCAGGGTCATTTTCATCCCCCTCCAAGCCCGACCTCCCTAACGTCCTTTCGAGCGACGTTACACCTTTTATCCATCCCATTGCTGCTGGCTCCGCCAGCCTCAACGAACGTCCACCCTCCTGTGGGCCTACTCTCTCAAACGAACGCCGCAAAGTTCGTTTGAGTGGTAGCTAGTGTCCCGCGGACTTCTAGCCCTCCTCCGAGAACACCCCGCCACCATCTCGTCAACTCTCTCGGGTCGCGCCCCAACAGCCTGCCCCGCTGAAGATGGTCAACCTCTCGGTCCCTAACGACTACACCTTCTCTCCGTCTGAGGCTACTCCCCATCTGACCATCAATCACGATGTGGCAGCCGACCTAGACTCGAGCAACGCCTTCGAGGGCCCTGAGAAGCTCCTCGAAGTCTGGTTCGCTCCTGGCCCCGAGGCCCTCCCCGCGAGCGCCCAGCCCGATGGACTGAAGGCCGTCTCTGCCGATACCTGGGTTACCATGCTCGACATGGTCAACTGCAAGATCCTGTCTGTCCTTGAGTCCGACTCCGTCGATGCGTACTTGCTCTCCGAGTCCAGCTTGTTCGTCTTCCCCCACAAGCTCATTCTGAAGACTTGCGGCACCACCACTCTGCTCTTGGGCTTGCAGAGATTGCTGCATATCGCTGCCGAGCATGCTGGGTTCCCCTTCCACAATGCCAAGGAACCCACCGACATCAAAGCTGCCGCGACGCCCTACCGCGTTTTCTACAGCCGCAAGAACTTCTTGTTCCCGGACCGTCAGGAGGGTCCTCACCGCAGCTGGAAGTCGGAGGTCAAGTACTTGGACGACATGTTCGAGGGCGGAAGCGCTTACATGGTCGGCAAGATGAACGGAGATCACTGGTATCTCTACATCACCTCGCCGAACCAGACCTTGACGCCCCCTCGAACTCCGGAGGAAAAGGAGGTTTCTCTTGGAAATGCCGTCAAGATTCCCACTGGCAGCGTCGCCAGCTTCACCAGCGGCGTGGAGGAGCACAATGACGAGACGTTGGAGATCCTCATGACCGATCTCGACCCTGAGAATGCTAAGCAATTCTACTTGTCGCACGCGAGTGCGGTCGCCAGCGACAAGCAGCATCTGCTGCGTACCCAGGCTGCTCGGGACAACGCCCACCAAAGCTTGGGTGATCTCTCACAGGTTCCTGAGAAGACCTCCGATGAGGAGCCCGACGTGTTCAGCAACGTCTGCGAATCTGACCTCAACGAGACGGACCGCGCTCTCGCCGAGGCCATGACGACTGAGGGCCATGCGCTTGGCACCGTTGTCTCCGAGGGATGCGGTCTGTCCAGCGTCTACCCTACGAGCAAGTACCCTGGCGCTCGTGTTGACGCCTATCTTTTCAGCCCTTGCGGATTCTCTGCCAACGGTGTCGTCCCTGCCATCGAGGACGACGAGGACGCCACCAAGAGTGAGAAGGGAGCCAACGCTGCTCACTACTTCACCGTCCACGTTACCCCTGAGCCCAACTGTTCGTTTGCCTCGTTCGAGACCAACGTGCCTGGCGGTCAGAGTGGTCGCACCACTGCGGAGATCATCGAGCACGTCGTAGACATCTTCAAGCCCGGCCGCTTCAGCGTCACCCTCTTCGAGGCCAAGGGTAAGAGCGCTAACCCCTACGGCATGGGCGACTATGCATACTCCAGGGGCACTGCGGCTCAGCGTCTGGTCGACCCTGTCCGGGGCTACCGGCGCATTGATCGCATTGTCCACGACTTTGAGGACTACGATCTCGTGTTCCGTTTCTACGAGAAGGAGGATTGGGCTGGTGACCGTGAGGCTCGTCTGGGTGAGCGCATCTGAGGTGGCTCTGATTGAGGAGGAAACGATCTCTTCCAATTGTCCGCGGGTTTCCTTAGAAATGTCCCAGTCTGCGTTTCGCAGGTCCTTCCCAACCTCTTGCCTCAACAAAAGTCACTCATTCTACTACTAGCATATTTCGCAGGTGGCAAGGCTCTCGCTCATTGCCAAAAGTCGTGCCTCGATTTCAACCACGAATTTCAATCGAGATCATCTTGATCAATCTAATATAATCATTTGGAGTCTACTACTGTTTTCAAAACCTCTCCCAGCCAGACCGCTCGTGTCGTGAAATCAAATTCTGCCTGCCCCTGAAGCCAGCCCTCAATCAATTCCATGTCAATCGTTTTCAGTCCTGCTTCTAGTTCATATGGATCAAATTCCGTGTAGGGGTCACAGGCCTCTATGCTGAGTGAGCCGAGAGCCTCGTGAAACCATTTGCCAGCCTTTTGCACTCTTCCGTGTGAACGTTGACATCAAGCGGAAAGCCATCGCCGATGGCATCGTGAGTGTCCAACCACCAAATGCTTTCTAGCCCAGTCAGACCTTGTGCCAGGCCAGCCACAACAAGAAATGAGCTCGGCTGATCAGCACTTTGACATCCCAAGTGGTCCTAGGCCACACCCGGTAACGGTCTCCGGACCCCAAAAGCGTGTCTCACGCTGGAATGCTGGCAGGTCCACCCGCCACAATAGCAAGTGCTGGGGGGCATCATGAAATGACCAGCCATTTCGTATCGAGTGATATATGAGCTGGAGCAAGAGCATGGCACGAGAAGGTTGAAAGATCAAGCGACATCAGCGTGCTCAAGTCAGCCATCAGCATCTTCGCACAATGGCATCTCCACCGAAAGAGGACGCCGTCAGCGTCGTCGAGTCGCTGGACGTCAAATCCTCAGTATCAGGAAGCGAGGTTTCCACAAAGTCTCCGCCAAAGCCTCTTCCCATCCTGATAAGCATCGCCATGTTTCTCTTACTCGTCGCGTCCGGTGGCGGTTTGACTACCTCTGCTCTCCAGTTCCGTCCGTCAAGGTCCGGGAAGCGGGACTGTCTCACTCAGAGCTTTATCCTGTTCGCCGTAAGTACTCGTCTCTGCCCAGAACCGCCGGGATGTTGGCTGATGCAATAGAACAGTCTATGGTTTCGCCAATGTACCTGGTCTTGCATCTGCTCGTCTCCTTCCGAAATTGCGACTTCGTCAGAAAACAGCCTCTCCAGTCGCCTCTGGTATCATGGGCAATCATCGTCTCTCGTCTGGCGTTACTCTTCTGGATTCCAGCGGTCATCTTGTCCTCGGTGGCAATCGCACATTTTCCCGGCTTCCTGGTAGAGAGCCCCATCACCGAGCTGAATCTCGCTGTTTCCATTGTGGGAATGTATGTCTGCTCATCACCCGTCCTAGTCTCCCATGATCTAACATGTTCCTAGCGCCAGCGCCAGCGTCGCCATACTTGTTTTAGAGATCGCCGCGCATCCCTTCGAGCTCCCCTGCTTCAAGCGGTCGACAACCGTCTCCCTCGTCGACGCAGAAGAGAAAGAAGTCAAAGACCCAGAGCCCCCGAGCCGACCCCCGAGCCGGACCCAGACCCCTCCGGCATACTACTACTTCCCCGCGAACCACCGCCACACCGTCCCCGCGCCGGCCCGCACCCGACTGGTCCGCAAAGCAAGCTATCCCAAGCGCATGCTGGCTCAAAACGTGCCACCCGTCCCCGGGATCCCGATTCCGTATCCGCACCCGGACTCCCTCGGCATCATGCTCCCGATCCCGGAGCCGCTGCCTCCGCTGCCCGAGTTAGAGCAGCCGACGAATTCCAAGCCTCGGATCAAGATTACCCCCCCGGACATCCTGGTTCCGGGAAAAGGCCTCCCGGCGGACAAGAATAAACCTTGCCCACCTCCGCCGGGCACTGCGTGGGCTAGGGACTGGGAACAGTTGGCTGTTGACGCCGGGGTGAGACGGACCGGGTCCGTCAGTGACTGGGGCTCCTCGACAGGGACGGAGACGACGGATGGCCGCTTGGAGGTTCCGAGCGGCGCTGGCCTGAAGCTGCCTCTACCGTCTATTATTGTGACGCACAGTCCTGACCCAGTTTGAGGAGCTGTTTTGGTTGCGGGGATATGATGAGGTTTTGATTTACGAGGACACGAAGCTTTTTTAATTCCCACTGGTGTACTATTCTCTTATACTGTTGTCTGAGTAATGCCTTTCAATTTGGTCTCTATGAAAAATCGAGTAACTTGACGCTTTCGTCATGGTTTCGGAACATCTCAAGCCACTGACATGTTTCGCCGTGGAACACTCCTCTTAGCGGCTTACTTTGCATCCTGCGATGGCTGAGATATCAAGAGGAAAGAGTCGTCCAAAGCACGGGGTGGCATCGATCCCAGCCTTTAGGCCAAAGGAGATGGATTAATTTCAACACTATTGGAAAGTAGTAGCCCCTAATTCGGAAAGCAGACATCATCCCAGAGTAGCAATCTCAATCTTCTTTTCTTCTCTCGGTAAACTTGACTCAGATTTAACCCTCTTTAATTGTGCTCTTACGTCTAGTACTCAGTGACCGCCATTGGTGAGCTGCACATCGTGCTCGGGCTTTTTGCCGTTGATGTACTTCCAGAGCCTGCTCTCGTCCATGATGGTCCTCTGGTCGGCTTTGCTGAGGAGTCTTCCCATTCTCCTGTCCTCATCCGACCACTTCGCCAAGAGGAGTCCTTCGTACTTGCCCTCTTCGACGCCCTCCAGCGTCTTGTTCAGAGGCAGGATCCTGTCCAGGTAGTGCTGGTTGAGGAGATGACCCCATTTGCCTTTCAGTTCAAAAAGGTGTCCGTGGAAGGAGTACTGCCTCTTGCTGAAACCGAATATAGCGTCGATGAGGCTGGGCGGGGTTCCTTGTTCTTTCCACTTGGTCTGCTGCTTGGATACCACGTCCTTGAAGTGAGTCGCACCCCAGCGCGCGACGAAGTCGCCCGAATTGGCGAAATGCTCAATGTAGTTGACAACGCCCTTCCCGTCCTCTCCCTTGGGGTTGCTGAAATGGTTGGCGGCATTTCCAAAAGTGTAGATTTCAAGCTTCTTCAAGTCCGCGCGGGACGAGTGAGTGAGAAGCCAGTCCAGTATCAGACTTCCTTTCAAACCTCCCTGAGAGTGGAGAATCAAAATCACTCGCTTATTCTGCGGGTTGCTCAGAGATTCGGCAATAATACCGTAGCAACTCCGGGTGTCGGAGGTACCGTAGTAGAAGCATCTCTCAATAAGGCATTGGATGGTGTCAAACACGATACCGGCTCTGAATTATGCATCAGCATTAGAGCCCCTGTCATTCGTTTTCTCGTGTCACTTACGTTTCGTTGTGGACACCAACGATAGGACGGTGGAAGGTTCTTGCGAGTCTGTTCAGATTCCCCTGGAGCCAGTGTGTTCTTTTCCCACGATTCATTAGCAAATGCTTATGGGAGATATATCCAAGATGCTCTTACCCGACGGAAACGCCATTGAGGAAAAGCCACTCCTCATCATTGTACTTTTTCTCCAGGTCCGGAACATCAGACCGAAGTATGCCATCCGCACAGCCGGCATTCAGAGGGATGCAAGCTATGTGGTTGACGAGGAGGAATCCGATGAGAGCCGGGAGAAACATGTGAAACGGAAAGAAGGCGAGTAGCGGCAGTGAAAAGATAAAAAGGAGTTGGGTTGCAATGAGTACCGTATGCGCGGCAAGGCAGGTGATGTTTCCGACGGAAGGGTAGAGCTCGTCTAGCTCACCAGATGGGTAATGGGGATCGACAAAGCGCTGGAACTTGGCTTGAAGACTATCCACAATTTTGAGGATAATAGTTGAGGCCATGAATCGAGGAACCCATCTCTTGTCAAGTCTTGGGTAGTCCGCCCCTCTGCGAGGGAAGTACCAGAGAGGTTGTATCAAAAGTGGTAGAAGGCGGGCTTTCAGAAGAAAGAGTACCAAGTCATCCAACACGAGCTGCCATGGCGGAGCGGTGTGATACTGCGGCAGCTCAGATACAATAGGCTTTCTAGAGACCGTTTTACCGTGCTTCCTGGTGGCGGTTGCCTTCCGAACACGTAAGATTCTCTCTTCCGTCCTGTGAACTTTGAGAGAGCGCGTGGATTCCTGGGGCTCCATCGTGAGTTTGGCGCGTCGATTATTGGATAATTGAAAGATGAATGCGAGAGTGATGCAGCGAGTGGGTTGATCATGATCCAAGGACGACCGATACCAGACGGGCGGAAGACATCCAGGCTTATATTCTTGTCTAACCTTCTTGTCTAACACCAAGCAACTTCTCGAGGTTTATCACAAGCTTCCACTGAACAGTGGCGTCTGTGTTGGTCCAACATCGAGCTGAACCCTGCAAACAGGAATTCTTCCACAATTCGCCAAGCAGATAACTTCAATGTTATGTCTCTCAGTCACATGCATTTGCGAGAACAGTTTTCCCCGCGAGAACCAGTTGATCGCGAGACCTTTTGTGTTCGGTCGCTGGTCAAGGCATACATACTGCGAAATTATAGCTCAGTAACCGTCTTTTTTCCCCCAAACAACATGGAAACACCCCAATTTGCTTCGCGCATCGTGGTTCCGGGTCCAGCAACAGTCATCTTGTGGGAAATAAACGTGGCCGAACTCCCTTCGCCCAAGTGAAAGCTTCGGCATCCTTTCGCTGCACCTGGCGTGCGCGTCCTTTTGCCGTCTACTTCTCGCGAGGGTGGCGAAATTCCACGGTGGAATGGCATCCCGCATCAGGTATTGATGGCGGCAGAATTAGATAATGTATGGCTTGACAGGTCAAGTTGTGATAGAACATTGCTCTCGAGAGTTTGAGCTGAGAGCTGCTTTCGAACTCGCCATTGTTCTAGACTCAGAGACATGTCTCAGCCAGTCTGTCGGGCAGTTCCGCTTGGCATTCATCCATATTGCCTTCCATTTCTCCTCGGTATTCTATTTCCTGATCGCCGAAGAAGAGTATGACAAGAGTTTCGCAGGTAACGCTTTCGTGTCCGTAATAAGCAAGAGAATCTGCCTCGACGTCAACTTAGGAGAAGTTATCGTTTTGTTAGTGGCCTAAAGACTAACCAAAAGAGTAAATACATCAATCACTAAGACTCAAGTTGAAATCACAGATAAGCAGATTTCAGACACAGGAAGCAGCCATCCAAGTTCAGAAAGTTTTCATTCACCAAACACCCAAATAGGCACGCATTTTCGTACGGTTTCCCCGCTATACTTGAATAATCATACAACAATCCACACAGCAGTCAGTCTTCACCCTCAGGCGTCCCACTGCACCCGCATCGTCGTTGGAAGAGACCACAACGAGCTCTGGTCGGCAGTCATGAACGCCCTCATACCAATCCAAGGCTGCTGCTGCGAAGCCTCCCCGTTCTGTTCCTCGACAGGCAGCCCAACCTGTCCTTCCCACGCGCCAGCCGGGAAGTTCTTAAGCTTGCCCCTTCCGCCAGGCGAACGGCGCAGGTTCTTCAAGCCGACAATTTGCTTGAAGAGGCTCGTCTGCCCGACGCGCGACATCTCCTTACCCGCGCACCAATGCGGGCCGAGACCGAAGTGGACGTACGAGTCCAGCGGGCGGTCGAGACGCACATCGTTCGGGTCCTCGAAGATGGCCGGGTCGCGGCCGGCCGTCGCGAAGTTGCACATGATCTTGTGCCCCTTGAGGATCTTAACCTCGCGCTTGGTGCTTTCGACGTCCGGGTTCGTGATGGGGTTGCGGCCCGTCGGGTCGGACGGGTTGGCGAGGCAGGGGGAGTAGTCGGTGATGACTTGGTTCGAGGTGGCTTCTCTGTAGACGGCGACAGTCCCGCGGAGACGGCAGCCCTCGAGCATGCTATTGTTCTTGGTTAGCACAGAAGTTGCGATGAACCGGGGCCTGGCATGTGGAACTTACTACTTCATCAACTTCTCGTCCGCCTCCTCCGTGTTCTCGTGAGCGAGGCGGTACAGCTCCGGCAGATGCTGCTTACCCTCCTCACTGAGGTAGTAGTCGATGCAGAGCGAAGTGACCTGCGACTGGTTTGCGACGTTGGCGGTGATGGTCGGCATGACGGTTCCCCAAACCACACTCTCGATATCGGTCGCGTCCTGCAGCATGCGCTCGATGAGGTGGTTTCCGAAGGTAGGGAGCGACGCCTCGCCCTCGCGGATCTTGGCCACGATATCCGTAATCAGCCCGGCCTTCTTGATCGTCTGCGCAACGAGCATCACCACTCTACCCAGGTCCTGCGCAAGCTCGCGTGCAATTGTGCGGAGCTTGTGGCTGTTTCCAATGTCCGCGTCCATGAAAACGGCCTGGAACAGGGCGCTGAGGACCATGTACAGCTCCTGGTCGGTGTAGACACCCCACGGCGACTCCTCGTTCTTGATGGGCAAGCAGAAAAGCGCGGCGTTGAAGCGCGTGTTCGTGACGTTGATGACGTCGCGCACAATGTCGATCTCTTTGCGGTTGCCGGGGACGGGGAAGCTGTTCAAGTCGATGACCTTTGGCGTCATGTGGCCGAACCACTTCCAGATCTCCTTCTCCCAGGGTCCCGAGATGAGAGCCTTGCGCACAAGGGTCCGGTTCATGGCGTTAGCCTTGCCATCTCCGGAGAGGCAGAAGTCTTTGCCGTACTCCTTGCCGGGGCCGGGTTGGGCGACGAGGTGGCGGATGGCCTCACCGGTAACGACCTTGAAGTCCTGCTGGTTGTAGAGGACCTCACTGACGGCCTTGTGAGAGAAAATGGGAATGGTGGGTGCCGTGGTCTTGGGCGCATCCCAGGTGTATAAGTACGCACGGTCAAGGCTCTCGAAAGTCTTCTTGTTTTCCGAAGGAATGACGAATGGGAAATGAGCGTAGATGCTGTTGTGCTGGAAGGAGTTGGGGAAAGCGCGGAACACGAGCTTGTACATGACGTGGCTCTGGTCCACGTTGAGGTCGTAGCTGGCTTGGTCGTATCCCCAGTTGGTGTAGTTCTTCGGGGTGTAGTCAATTGTGAAGAAACGATCGCCACGAACCAAGGCGACTGCGTCAGACAGGATGGCTCTGGTCATCGTGAAGTTGCCGCAGAGACCACTGCCTGGCGCCATAGGGGGCTTGGCCTTCTCGGCGATCAGGCCGGGGTACAACTCGACTGCATCAGGCGTGCCATAGAGGAATCTGAGCTTTGCAGCAACCTCCTTGTCGGGGTTGATGTCCTCGAATGTCGGATGTCTGGTGAGGCCAAAGTGCTCACGGAACTCGTTGAGCGTGGCGCAGTTCCAGTTGCGGGAGCTCACAATACCCATCAGCTCAATGGGTCTCATGACCTCAGGGATTCTGTTAGCACCGTAGGATCCAGCAACGTCCTCGACCGATTCCTTGAAAATCTTGGCCAGGTCCTCCTCGCGGAGTGTGCCATCGGCGTTGCGAGGCAGGTCCATGAAACCACGCTCCGCGGGGTCCATGGGGATTTCCTGCTCCCAATTTCTCATGGCATGGCCAAACTCCTTCAGGGTCATCTCCGCAGGGTCCTTTCCGAGCACCTTCTTCATGACGTCTGTGGTCCACTTCTCATCCTTGGGAGAGATGGTGTTGTGCCACCGGTAGATGAGGTTGAACTCTACAGACACCTGGTTTCCAGTGCCTTCGGGAGTGGTGGCGCTGAGGATGCTCTTGCCCTCGTTGGTACGGGGATCCAATGCCCAGCTGGAGTTGGTCCGGTTCATGCCCAAAATGGTTCGGACGTAGTCGCGGAGGATGATGCTGACGTAGAGACCCGTTGTGATGAGACGGGCAGTCTGGAACAACTCGTTGTCGTATTTCTTCCACTCATCCGACCCATCTGGTTCGCCGTCTGATGGCTTCGAGAAACGGCCATTCTCGTTGATCCTGGAGACATTAGCACGTTGGTGTTTGGAAGACTTTGTGTGCACTCACGTTGCCAAGTTTGTCGCGGTGTAGTTGTGGAAGCGGTTAAACATGATCAGCAAAACACCGACGCCAGGCGGGAACCCGAGCACTCTCTTAGAAGAGAAGGTGTCCGGCTTGAGAAGGCCATTTCTTCCGGTTCTCATGGCATCTTGCTCCTCTTGGTTGCGCCCGTACAGAGGTGCAAGGTCCAAGTAAGAGGAAGTCTTGTTCACCCCACTGAGGCCGTCCTATCAAATCGTTAGTATTGGTTTCCGATACGCGTCCAACGGTCGTCTTACGGTCTGGAAGATGTCGTGCGTGATGATGGTAGCGAGGTAGAACATGAAGCTGGAAATTTTGTTGGGGTGAGGCTGGAAAGTCTCGCCACGCGCAAATAGCATGTCGAAAATCATCTCAGGCTCCGGCTGGTTGGGGGTCTGGTAGCTCTTGGCTGGTGTTGAGCGGGCATATGGCGTATTCGCCGCTCCCATCATGGGGCTGTGGATTGCGTTGCCCGAGCCATCGGCCGCGCGGTACTTGTGGTTCTCACCGAGAGTGGTCATGGGAGGGTGGTCGATACCGTTCCATAGCTGGTTGATAAGGCCATTCTCTAGCCTCTTGCCTTTGGTGGTGTTCTGCGGCAACTTGGCAAAAAGCTGGATGAGGTGCTCCAAGAGCAACTCGTTATCGTTGATCTGACCTTCAACGGCTGACGAGAAGAAGTTGACGAGCGTATCGAAGTCTTCGAAGCCGAGCTTCTTGACATCTTGAAGTAGGTGACTGGGCTCGCCCTGGTCGGAATTCGGGCTGGGGAGCGGCTCTGGGTGGGGAGGAACAGCAGAGATGGCCTTGGAGACAAGCTGCCGTGCTGACGCGAGCCTTTCCGCCAGAGGCGGCTGGTTCTTGGGAAATTGCTCTTCCGTGATTTGCAGAGACATGTTTGGGTATATGCCAGCTCACTTGGATCTGGATGAGGGAACGTATGGATTTTGTCTGGCAAGAGAAAGAGGGCAGGAGCTAAAACCCAGTGACGACGGGAGGGCTGCTCGCTTCATATACACCAGCATAACGGGGCTGAGATTCGGGACGGGAGACCCGGCGCGGTCCATGGCGAACACTCGGATAGAATCGCACCCTACTCTTCATGGGGCGAGGCGCGAAGAGAAATTGAGAAGCAGTGACTAGTCACATTGCTAAAGCGATATTGAGGATCAGGCTCTGCGAGGTAGCTCCGACCAAACTTGATGCTGAGGTCAGATGTCGACGGTCCACAAGGGTGCGTCATGGGGGTTTTCCCTCTGCTAGGCAATGGGACCAGACCATGTTCCATTCGTAGTTCTGCCAGGGGTCGCTCTAGGCTTCCCGCCATTAGCCTCGTCTTCCAGTAAGGCGTGGTCCCCGAGGCATGTAAATCGCTGGGCAGTCTTGACCGGATCAAGAAGTCCATAGTGATGAAGAAACGCAGCGTTGGTAAAACGTAGGCAGCCATTGGACGGGGCGCGAAGCGAGGGACCAACCGGGCCCCCTGTCTGTCGTGTATGGCCGAACCAATAATGGTAGGCATCGCGCCGCATCTCCTGCATCGTGGGGGCCGCCAGGGCGCAGCTGAAGGTACCCTGCGTGCCTGGCCGTCTGCCTATTTGCGCTGGAGAAGCAAGCAAAAACGAAGCAAGACGGAGTCGATGTTGATCGTTTGGGCTTGCTAAGTTGAGGAGGACGAAAACGGATGACACGGTGCAAGACGCTCGAGCTACTTGGGAACGGCTGAAGACATCGAGTTCCTTCCGCCGTGTGCGAGAAGAAACAACAGCCAATCGTCGGCGCCTCGTCGTACTTGGCCGGATTGGCTTGATCTCACTCGTTCCATCCCTGTAGTCTGACTATCAGCAAGCGGGGCAATGACTCTGAGCCAGGGCTGGGAGACTTCGGTGAGTGTCTTGCGTGAGGCGCGCGAGGAACTGTGGGAAAATGAGGACGCATTCGCGCAGGATGAGTCGATCTCTCCCGGCCTCGGCACAAGTGATAGTCGGACACGAAAAAGGCTATGAGGCAGCGAGGCTTGTTGCTGCATTCTCGGACGTCGTAACCTTCCATTGATGATGGTGCATGTGGAGATCTTTGGTGGAAGATGGTGCTTCGGCGCCGTGATGCCGCTTTTTGGGTACACGCCAATTCCTGGCAAGGCGTGGGATCGCATGCCGTTTCTTAACCCCCCAACGACGACCCCAACGCGAGTTGTCACCAGACCGGGGATAGCACCGCCCAATTCCGCTTTGGTTCGGGTTAGCGGGTGTCGGGCCGTTGTCAATATTTGTAGATGGTGTCCGTAACGGGGGCCGGGGACTGCAATATGCATGGAAAAGCCCCCTCCGTGCTAGAAAGTCGATCCAGTCCTCGGTTCGAGAAGAGTTCTGCACTGTAATGGGGTTCCACTGAGGCCCCGTCGGTGTGATGTGGACTGCGACTTTGCACCAACTTGCATACATACTGCGAATCAGCCCAGCAGCACCAACAGGTAACTATTGACTTGACGTTGAAGCCGGCCATGTGCATCGCGATGTCAGCTTCTTGGCTGTCAGCACTCTGTGCATGTATGTATAGCACACCCTTCGGACTTGAGGCTGGGTGAGTAGCTGGCTGCAGAACAGGCACCCCTTTCTTTTCTCTCCCTCGTGGAGACCCGCAAAGAAATCCTTCGGCCCTCACGCCGGGCCCATTTGACCGGTCGCCTCTCCGTGCCGCTGGGCTATGCTGAGGCCGGGGGGAGAGAGTCTTTCAGGTAACTCGTTTGTGCTTACTTCTTGAGATCGCACGAGCCGAGGCCAATGACACGTAAGTAAGCCTCTGTCGGGTCGAACCATTGCCTGCCGCCTGTGCGGGCTTCATCTCGCCCCAACACATGTCAAAGACGACTCAATTCGCTCAGATTTGATGCCGGCTTCGGTGATTCGCTGAGATGATGTGCATTTTTTTTTTTGGTTCATTGATGTTGTTAGCAGCACGAGAGGACCTGGAGGTTTCGTGTCTCTGGATTGCGGGGTCCAAGTCACCAGTCCAAAGCGGTTGGAATGATGGGGACAACGAGAGGTGAGGAATGAAGACCTCTGTGGTAAAAGGGGACGATGTTTTCACCGGCTTCACAAACCAGGCCGAATCCGGGTTCGCCGCTTCTTTCGAGGTGTCGAGCCCAGTGGCACTTGCCGTAAGTAAGTAAGTCGTAAGCAGTAAAGCCGTACACCGAGACAGCTGACAGCTGCTTGACGACACGAAGGACACAATGTAATTCGCTCAGGTCACTGAAAGCTGACCTCGAGGGAGGTCATTCGCCCGAATTTTGAGGCGGCCTTATGCGTCTGAACAGCACTGGTGAACCGCATCACAGCTTACGGACGCTAGGAAGAAGTGCGGGCTGTAGGGCTGAGATGTTGGCTCTTCTCTGGCCTTGAGAAGCCCCGCGACGGCTTGTGCACGGATTTTCCACAAGTCATTGGCCAATTCGTCGCTTGGTACGAGACGAGAGCAGTGGCACTGTCTGAGTATCTGGAATTTTCCTCGTTGGTCAACGTCCAATGAGACGTGTCGCACGGCGGCTGAAGCAGATGTTGATCAGGAAGAGGCATATTCAGGCTCGACGTGGAATGAGCGCCACAGAGGATTGGTGCATGCGGGAGGCTGTTGTGGCTTACCCGTACCTGAAGCTGGGCTGCTGGATTGATGGGATGACGCCTGGTTCCCGGCTGCTAAATTAAACATCCATGATGTCTGATGCGTCCCATGGGGCTCGAGCTTCCCAAACGTAATTACGAAAAATGACGTCGTCATATGCCCATGTAAGCTTCCCCGAACAACTGCTGTAATTCACCATGTGGCTGGACATGGCTGGGTGGCGAAAGGGACTAGAAGAACAACTGCTGTGTGGTGTGCGTCCGAAAGGGATTGTCAACAAACTGAATTGACTCTCGTTCGAAACGGTCTCAAGGCGCAGCAAGGGAGAAGTTGTGTGAGAAAGTGCAATTACCCCCTTGTGGCTGAACATTGCGGGGTGGCAAAAGGCACCAGGAGAAGTGGTGTCTCGCTGGAATGCCAAGCCAACTGTCTGGGTTTGGGCATGCGTAGGGAGGTTTGACGCAGAGCCGAAGGTTGAGACGAGACGCGTGGTCTTTGACCAACAGAGTTTGGAGATATACGAGTAAGGCACTCTACCTGTCGCAGAATGGGCCGCCCCTACTGAAGTATTTGTTCCACGCCGAAAAGCCGTCGTAGTGAACATGAGAGAAATGGCTTAAAGTAGGTGTTCGAGGGAGCGGCGGGATAGCCTTTTCATCGGGGCCGTTTTTCTCATGAGCGAGAAGGTAGCTGGTATTTTGACGGTGCAGTTTTGGTATTTGGCCCGATCTAACTATATCCGTTAGCCGCGCTACCTTCGCTACGATATATAATAACCTACGAAGTACTAGTATTTCTTAGGTATATTAATAAGCGAGATTATATAATATAATAATAATAATACTACTACCTAGTAAATAACTATTTACTAGCTAAATTTACGCTTTTATAGATACTTATAATATTAGAGATTAGTAGTAATACTTTTAAAGAGTGCTAGCTATAAGTCCGCTAGTATTACTATAATATAGGTATTATACTAAAGAAAAAAAGAGTTATAAATAAGGGCGCCCGGGTTAGAATATTATATAATTATAAAGGTATATATAAGTTAATTATATTAAAACGAAAAATAATAATAAAGTAATATAGCTACCCCTTTATAAGTTAAATCCTTTAAGTTATTATAACTAGCTACTAGGTATAGTTAATCTTTAATAGTTATAAGTATTATAACCACGCTAGCGCGCGCGAAAATAGGCTTAGAGCTATCTTATTATTTTAATAATTAAGTTTTAATAAAGCAAAAGTTATAGTAAAAGGTAGCCTAGTAGAGAAGTTAATATATAACTATATTAAGGAGCTCTCTACTTATAATAACTTAATATTATAAGAGATTATAAGATTATTATTATAGTAGGAAGGTATATTATTAACTAACTAGAAGGTTTAAAATTATTAGTAATCGCTATATGTCACGAACGGCGAATGGGTAAAGGTTTGCACACTTCAATTACCCTATATTAAGTGGATTCTGCGTTAAAGAAGGGAAAAGTCTAACTGTGGGCTAGCGTAGCCCTGGAAGGCTAAAGGGTCGCTTGGTAATCACGTGACCCGCAAGTCACGTGACCGGAGATTCCGGTAGGTCCAATCCCAGCGCCGTGACATATAAGAGGAAAAATATAGCCTATTAACTTCTATATAGCTATTCCTCTATATTCTTAAGAGTGAAACTAATAAGGTTCCCTTTTATTATATTTAATATAGGGAAGATAGTAAGATTAATAATATCTTCTAGATATATAAATCCTACTTAGATATAATAAAGCGAAACCTAGAGCTATTTATAATAAATAATACGTATAAAGTAGGTATATAT
This sequence comes from Colletotrichum ledebouriae, assembly GCA_036785755.1. Taxonomy (NCBI): domain Eukaryota; kingdom Fungi; phylum Ascomycota; class Sordariomycetes; order Glomerellales; family Glomerellaceae; genus Colletotrichum; species Colletotrichum ledebouriae. Next base: position 40,043 of record JAVHLU010000952.1, read on the forward strand.
ATATGGTTTATTCTAATAAAGGTTTTTACTAATACGACTTTATAAGTAAATTAATTTAATATATTACTCTTCTAGATCATAGGCCTTACTAGCGTTAATATTATATATAATACTACCTTCTACTTAGTATCTACTAAGACGACTAAATTTTTTAGTTAGGTATTAAGGTAACTATAAGAACTTCTTATTATTAGTAAAATACTAGATCGAAGGGTAATTATTACTAATTTTAACGCAAGCTTAAAGAGGGTAGCTAGAGAGGTCTTCCTATATATATAATAATAACTTTATATTTAGTATATACTAAAAAACGTTAATCTTAATATAAAAAAGATAAGAAGGACTATAGGGTCTAGAGCCTAATAAGGCTACTACTACTACCCTTATTAATAGTAAAAACTCTACTACTAAGGCTATAGAGACTTAAAGTAGTAATCTCGCCTCTCGTTTAATTATAGAAGAGGTTAAAGTAATATAACTACCTACGCGGGATAATAATAATAATAAGGGCGTGCTATTATAATAGTTTAATAAGAAGGAGTACTCTTATAGCCCTAATAGCCTTATTAATATATAGAGGGCTTATATTTACTCCTCTATATATAATAAGTATAAGAAAAACTAGCGATCTCTTAAGTAGTAGTTTTTAGATTAATAAGGTTAGTTATATTACTAAATACTTATTTATTACTAACTTTTTATAGTAATTATTAAGTACCTTAGGATAGCCTATATCCTACTCCTCTATAAATTTATTAACTATAAGATCTGAAATTTTTATAACTATAGTTACTAAATAACCTCTCCTATGGAGGGATCCTATTACTAATTAAAATCCTACCTTACTAATAACCTTATAAACCTCTATATACTTTATATTAGAATTTAAGAGATAGTTACTAAGAAAGTTAACTCTTATAATACCTAAATTAAGAAGGAGTATTACTATCGCTATATAACGAGTAAATACCCTCTACTTAAGCCTCTTAACTATAAAGTTTCCTTTTATACCCCCTACCTCCTCTATAGTTAATATAATACTATAGAAGAAGCCTTTTAAAAGAAGTAGGGCCTGCCTACCTATATAGGTATATTTACGAGGTAATAGGGTTTCCTTTATTATTATAACTTACTAGAGAGACTTTATAGTAGTTATTATAATAAGAGGGTTACTTATAAGGATCTTAATACCTACTAGTAGCTAGATCCTAACTATATATATATTAGTCTATTAGCTATTAAATTTATATTAGTTTCTCTAGCTAAACTTAATTTAATTATAAGAACTTATTAGTAAGGCTAATCTAAACCTTACCTACTATACGAGGCGCTATTACTACTAACTATATAAGTTTAATAATAATAAGGTACTACCTAAAGTTATTTTATATAATATATAATAAGACCCCTCTAACTAGGAGATTATAAACTGCTTTTTAGCCTTATAGTTAACTATAGTACTACCCTCCTCTATACCTCCCTCCTCTATGCTACTATCTATATACCTATTAACTACGCTATTAATTATAATAATAATTGTAAGAATACCGAAGGTATATCTTAAAAGTTCTATAATAATCCTATAAGGTTTATATAAACCTTAATAAATAACAATAGTATATATAGTTATATACCTATATAATATCTCTTTAATAATACTTTAATAACTATAAAATATAAAGTAATAACTATAAAAGTATTTCCTTCATGGAATAAATACTTTAAAAATCTATATAAATT